>JH792537.1:120504-137044 GCA_000291705.1 Sphaerulina populicola P02.02b
CTCTGTCTCTCTCTCTCTCTCTCTCTCTCTCTATACAAAAACAAAGAAACTTTGGCCTCTCGTACGACGCTATAGAGGTAAGGTAAGGGTAACTAACTAACGGAAAAGCTCCGGACGACAGGGGGAGGTACATAGCTCGAAGAACGCGTGTCACACACTACCTCTCTCTCTTCAGGTGTGCTACATGGGCAACATGTACCTTAGGTATGCACTTTCATTATGCCTCCTCTCCTTTCAAGAAGAAGAACAAAGAAAAAAAGAAACCTCTCTGGTATGGAAATGCGATGCAATGCACTCGATTTTCTCTTATTCGTTTGTTTGTTTTCAAAACTTCTACAGAACCATTCTAGGTGGGGTGGGAGAGCAAGGGGTACAGGTAGGACAGAACATGCCTTGGGGAAAACACACACCCCCTCCTCTCTCTCTCCCTTGCGCCAGAAACACCATCGCTCAACGCAGAAACCCAAAAGTTCGTCTCAAAAAAGGGACAGACTCTCTCTCTCTCTCTCTCGTCACATCTGCAGCCCTGTGATGAGCTCAGGCTCATCACTGTCCGGCAGCACCTGCTTGGTGAGGGATTGCCAAAGCACCATCCTTTCCGCTGGTGTCCCACGTCTTGACGTTACCATGGGCATCCACAATCGGATATCGGGCCCTCCGCTCCAAGTCATCAAGGTCCATGTGACTTCGAATGTACTTGTCCTGGCTGTTGTCGGGGACGCTGTAATCCCAGCTGGTCCACTTGCCTTGCTTCAGCGCAGAGAAGCAGAACCGTCGTTGACGCTGTCGCGTGATGACATCGGCAGTGATGGCTTCCATGTTCCACTTCGCCTTGGCCTCGGCAACAAAGGTGTTGTACATCTTCTTCGTGGCCGCATCCGAAGAAGTGGCAAGATTGGTGAGCTCCTTGGGATCTTCCGCTAGATTGTACAGCTGGTCTGGATCGGCTGGACAAGTAATGTATTTCCAGGCTCCACGGCGGATCATCATCATCGGTGCAATGGTTCCTTCGCCCATGTATTCGGCAAAGACGGTGTCATGAGTCGACTTGCCCTTGAGATGCGGAACGATTGATACTCCGTCCATGGGCAGACCAGGGACCAGCTTGGATCCTACAATGTCGACCAACGTGGGCAGGATGTCCAGTGTGCTGACGTTCTGCGGAACGCGGTGTGGCGCCCATTGCTTGGGATAGCTGAACAGCATGGGAACGCGAACGGAAGACTCAAAGTACGACATTTTGTACCACAGGCCACGCTCGCCCAGCATGTCGCCGTGGTCACCGGAAAAGATGACGATGGTGTTGTCATCGAGCTTGCAGTCTTTCAGAGTCTGCATCAGAATGCCAATGTTGTGGTCGACATAGCTGACAGCTCCGTAATAGGCTCGCCTCGCATTCTTGATCTGCTCCGGCGTGAAGTCATAATCTTCGAGATCGCAGACGTGCTGCAGGCGCTTGCTATGCGGGTCCAGCTGATCCTTGGGAATTTCCACATCCGGCATAGCAATGTCGACATCCTTGTACATATCCCAGTACTTGTGCTCGATCGTATACGGATCGTGAGGATGGGTGAGAGATACGGTCAGGCAGAACGGGCGCTTATTCTGGGGCTTTCGCACGTGGTCATACAGGTACTGCTTGGCCTTGAACATGACCTCCTCGTCATAGTCGAGTTGGTTGCTTCGAATGCAAGGACCAGCCTGGAGGATGGACGAGCTATTGTGATACCACTCCAGTCGCGTGTCTGGTTCGTCCCAGTTCACTGACCAGCCCAGGTCGGCTGGATAAATGTCGGCGGTCAGGCGATACTCATATCCGTGAAGCTGGTCACCGATAAAGTGCATTTTCCCGCCGAGTACACACTCGTAGCCGGCGTTGCGCAGATAGTGGGCGTAGGTTGGCGTATCCTCGGATATGGGAGAAGCGTTATCGTAGGCACCGATTTTGGAGGGCAGCTGACCAGTAATCATGGCCATGCGTGAAGGGGCGCACAGTGGCGAGTTGCAGTAGGCAGAGTCAAAGACGACCGACTTGGCCGCAAGTTGATCGAGATGGGGCGTCTGGATCTGCGACTTTTCGTTGTACATCTTGAGCTGAGGTGCAGCCAGCTGGTCGGCCATGATGTACAGGATGTTTGGCTGCTGCGGGAACAGCGGAGTACTGAAGCCATTCTGGCCCGCGAAGCCCACTGGAGGAGAGGTGGGAGGCGTATCTGGCAGCTTGCGAAGACGCTGTAGGGGATCCATACCGGCGGCCAGGCCAGGCCACGCCACGCCAGTTCCGGTGATGCAGAAGTAGTTGCAGGTAGCTTGCAGAGTAGGTGGGAGGGTGGAGAGTGGGAGGAGGGTGGAGATAAAGGTGGTGGTGGTGGTGGTGGTGGAAAGGGAGATGGAAGATGGGAGGAGGGTAGTGGTGGCAACGATGATGACGACGGGAGCGACAAAGGATGCAAACGAGGGCGAAGACGAGGGTAAGCGTGTTGTCCTTATATAATTGGCGATTGTGCAATCATACCTAAGGCGTCCGTGTTGTCCGTCCGTGTCGTTTCGCCCGATCGCGTGCTCCGAAGATGCAATGTCGACGCGTGAGCGATGCCTTTGTGGACTAGTGCCGCCCAAAGGATTTCCTTTTCCTGGGGTAAAGTCACTAAACTGTCACACAATGGAACAGGGGTCACTTTCAGAGTCGGATGAGACTCGTCGCAGGGCCAACTTGCCCTCAGTCGCTGCGCTCAACTTTTGAACTCGCCATTACACGCCCTTACCACAAGCCCGAGTGCACTTTTCGCGCCATTCGCTCGACAAACTTGCAGTCGCGTCGCGTCGTCGTTCCGCGCCAAGCCTCGGTCTGGAAGGCACGCGACAGCAGATACCTATTTAAACTTTGGAAGGTATTTCGACTTGCCAAGCCCGCCAGAATACCTCGATTGCCAGACCCCCAACCCAAGCCACACACCGCCCTCTGCCCTGCCCGTCACCCACCGCACCCCGGCAGCCTCGCCCTTTGCCTCCGCCGTCGCCTCCGCCGCCGCCTCCACCTCCGCTGCCAACTCGTCGTCGCCATGGCTCAGCCTCCGCTCGATCGGCCTCCGCCGTCTGCTGCCAGCTATGCCATTGCAGCCGCCATTGTCGCTTTCACCACTGGCTACTTCATAGGCAAGGCCCGCTCCATCGGACTGTTCGGCCAGTCACCCGTGGACCACACGGCCATGGCAGCCGGCGGTGCGGACGACGACGACGACGACGACGACGATGAAGACGGCAACGACTCGGGATCCGAGGAGTCTGCCCAGGACCTGGGAGAACTTCAGACTTTTGAGGGTAGCACAGAGGAATGCAAGCTCGTGCTTGTCGTCAGAACTGACCTAGGCATGACCAAAGGTAGGTCTCACAAACTTCTCGCCTACATGTATACATGGGTAGTACCAGTGCCGCGTGTCTGCCGTGTCGTTGCTGCTATCAACAGTGCTTCTATCGTAGCTGACAAACATTGCCTCTCGAACCTCGTGTCATGCCGTGGAAGGTGAGTCCCGATATCCACCAATGCTGATTGACCATTCCACAGGCAAAATAGCTGCGCAGTGCGGGCATGCAACACTTGCGTGCTACAAATCGTTCTTACGTATCAACCCCAAGCATCCCATCCTCCAGCGCTGGGAATCTCAAGGTCAAGCCAAGGTGGCACTCAAGGTTGACAGTGAAGACGAAATGCTCATGCTTCAGGCCACAGCTGTCAGTCTGGGCTTATGTGCCCAGGTCATCCATGATGCCGGTCGAACGCAGATTGCGAGCGGATCTGCCACTGTCCTTGGCATAGGACCTGCACCAAAGAGCAAAATCAACGAAGTGACCGGGCATCTCAAGCTATTGTGATCACCCAATATCTCAAGACCGATTGCCGCAACCGCGGCAAGTCGATCGTTGAAGCTTGCGACTGCTTACCAACACTCCCGCAGCAGGTCAATGAAAATGACACGGGATTGCCTTGTGTGTACATGTTGCTTGCCTCGCAATGGCCACAGAGATCTGCAGATTTGCAATCGACACCACGATAGATCAGTGAACGTCAATTGTTTCCATGGCCAGTTACCGTTACGAAGGCTCAAATACGTAATCTGGTGTCATGCAGTACACTTTGAGGCAGCCAGAAATGCATCGCTTTGGCACAGTTCATACCTACTATGTTTGCGTGGCATCAACTTTTCTTTGGCGCTTCTCCATGAGCTTCTTTGCACGATCCTACTACGCACAGTCTGCAAATGCCAAACCATTGCCAGTGGCGAGAGAGTAAATCTATTCCAAGCTGTATATCGATTCGGTGATGGTCGCCTCGGATAATGACAGAGAAGGTGAAATGAAGCGAGAAGGCAGATATTGATTGCAATTTTTTTTCGAGGACGAGGCGAAGTGTTGCCCTGGAATGTATGACACTTGCTGAAAGTGAAAGATTGGTTCGGTGAACGTTGAAATTCCGTCCCAGTACCACGAGAAACACACACATGGTAGGAGGTAGGTACCTAGGTAGGTATTGACCGAGAAACATTGAAGAACATGCTTCTAGGGCCGGCCGGCCGGGGCTGTCACGCTCGCGCTGTTGATCACCCACAAAAGTCAAGTGGTCTAGAATCTTCAATCAGTCAAATCATCGCGCGTTGATTTCTCACACAATCACGTCACGTCTCGACCCAAGTCCGACCATCGCGCGTCACTACCTCCTAGGTGGAGGTACCTCCTAAAGGGAGGGGGTTGGTAGGTAAGTACATAGGTACCTGACGATGATTCTCATGCTCAGAGGGGAAGAGAGAGAGTGGGAGAGAGGGAGAGAGAGAGGTTATACAGAAAACAACTAAAAGATTGCTTTTTATTTCTTTTCAAAAAGATACGAATGTACGGGGGGAATCTCTATCGCTTTATCGCCAACTCTCTCTGGGGTGAACACCTTTATATTTCCACAAGAATGTTGTGCTCCTAAGCAATACATGTGTGCGTGTATGTGTGTGTATAGGTTCCTCTGCCATTTGCTCGTGTGATCGTAGCCATTCAATTCATTTCCGCGGCGGCAGCAACACCAGTTGCGCACGTCTCCGGGGACCAATGTATAACAAAGCTTCTTTTTACAGTCTGCCGTAGCGAAGACTGGTGTCGAAGAAAAGAACCAAAATCTCCAAACCGGGGGGAGGGGGACATACGTATATATATATATACATATATATTCTCTTGCGGCATGGAAAGGGGAAAAAGGGGGGGTAGTCGGTCTTTTCGGTATCGACAAAGAAACATGCCAAAAAAAATGCCTTCACAGCGGATGCGAACGAGTGAAGCAATCTGGCCGGGTGAAGATGTAGCAAGAATTGAATGGTCATAAAGCTGCTGCTGCTGCTGCTGCCTTGTTCTTTGCAAAGCAGATGTAGAAATCAGTGCACATTTTAAGCGTTGTGCTGGTGGGTGCCGCCGTGGCCGTGTTCGTGTCTTCGGAGGCGGTTCGGGTACGCCGTGGCTTCTGCGGTCGTCCACACAGTCACAAAGTCGGTGATGATGACAACGCCAGAATCATCGGTTGAAGTGGCTTGGGTGGTGGCAGATGTAAGGAAGGTGGTTGGCGTGACCGGCGCATTCTCGGTCGTCGAAGAAGTATCCTCGTTAGGGGGATTGTACCCCGTAGGGGTGTATTGCGGGGCAGGCGTAGAGCTCGAAGATGGGGCCTCGTAGGAAGAAGGTGCGGCGGGTGCGGTGGTGTTCGCTGGGGCCGAATAGGAAGGTGCCGCTGATCCTGTCGTGTTGTTGGAAGGAGAGTTCACGGCCGAACCGTCATCGACCGAGGTGCCGGTGCAGAGAGTCACAGTGATATCGGTGTCTTGACTGCAGGACTGCATACCATAGGCGTCATCGGTAGAGTAGCGATAAGCTTGCTGCTTGGGGCTGCAGTCTGAGCCATTGGCTGTGATCTGCCAGTCATAGTCCCACGGATTGCCGTCGACGCAGCTCAGGTCATACCAGATAATACCATCGTTGTGAAACGTGTACTCGTATTGCAGGATGTGATCCAGGTTATCGGTCTTGGAAAGCTTGATCGACCAACCGTTGCCATTCGTCAACTCCGTCCAGGGCTGGGACCAGGACTCGCCAGCAGCGAGGATCTTATCTTCTTGCTCCTGACCGCCACCACTGGACGGAACACTGCAGAGCTTGACTGGGTAATTGCACTGATTCTACGAAAAAAAAAAGAAGAAGAAACCAAAAAGAAAATGGCGGTCAGATACGATAAATAGACTGCACGCAGAGCGAGGACTTACGATGACTTGTGCGCTGCCCACAGCTGTTGCGCTGTAGCCATATGCGCCGGCCAAGGCAGAGGTGCCAAAAAGGGCAATGGATGCGATAGCGGTGTTCATCATGATGGCGCGAGGATGAAGAGACTGTGCGATGCGATGCGATGCGATCGTGTGTCGGGTCGTGTGGTGACTTGGTCGTCAAGTAGTCGTTGTCGGGCTGGCTGGCAAAAAGTCTGTGCGCACACCCACAAGTGAATGATGAAGAAGTATGATCGGCCTCAAGGAGAGAGTATTGGTCAGGTAGTGGGAGTGCAGTAGACGCGAGCAGCAAACGAGTGATACTACTGCACAGCAGTGAAGCGACCAAATGCGCAGGCGAAGGGTGGTTGATGATAGGTGGGAGTGGTATAAACAACGGGAGTGCGACCAGTGTTTTATCATCCGTCGGCGGTCCAGGAGGGGGAGGCCGAGAGGGGGAGGGAGAGGGAGAGGGAGGTGTCTCCACTACGGCGTGACCACGCAGGTCCACGCAGAACCAGACCAGCATCGGGCCCTCTCCATCGACGAGGCGTAATGCGGTTTGGCGCCCGTTCGGGGATGACGCTGAGCTGACTGCGATCCCGATCCTGGCGATCCGTGCCCATCTGTAATGCTGTATCAGCGCCCAGCCCTATAGCCTGAGCGGAATCGACGGCACGTGACAGAGCCACTTGGAGCACTGCGATTCGCTGGTCGCCTCCCTCCCCCGGCGGCTGTTCTTTATTTCATTGCAGAGAATTCACAGAATTTTCTCGGCCTCGATCCCCAGAGGCGTCTGGACAGTGGAAACGGTCCAGCCCGGTAGCCCGGATCTCCACTGCAGTGGAGGTACCCTATCCTTCTGCTCTTTGCTTGACACTGCTAGGCTGTATTGGCAGACTCTTGACTCAATCCAGGCTTCTCAGGGTGCGGTAGAGCCCACCTGGCACCCATAGTGTCGCAGAATCCAGATGGCCGCAAACGTAATTTAAAATCATGGCACTCACTGTCACCCAGGAGGTCTGGTCCGGTCCGCGAGACATACATAGTTGCCACTTAGGCGACACTGGGCGACTGCGCTGCGGTGAATAGCATACACATCATCTTCTTGACACATTGGGATGCCAACGCTCGCTCGTTACGCCATCTTTCGCAGTGGTGTTGGTGTCAACAGCTGCTGCAAAACAGGTCGAGAATAAACACAGCTCTACCTACTATGTGTCGTGTAACCCTCGGCTGCGTGATCGCCGGGATTGGTCCTAGAGTAGATAGGTCTAATGTTTGGTCGTCGTCAGCTCGCCGAGGTGGATTCCCAATTTCCCCGTTGTCATAGGAGGTAATTTTGACCTCCAGGTACTTTTACCTCCTTAGATCGGCTTCAAATGTAGTCGAGCCTACAGCGGTAGTATGTCAAGTCATCAAAGTTATCAAAGCTTAATCAAAGTTGAGCCTACTGACTACATAATCAATCAATTGTTCGGCGATCCTCAGGTTTGATTGATTGGGGACCACCCTGACCTCCTACCTACGTACGCCTCCGCCAATTTTAGACGACGCCCACGTTCTGCCCAGTGCCGCGCCTACCAGGTACAGACACATGTACCTCCTACCGTGTACCTCACCAAAACTTGGATATCTCGGCCAGGCACCCTGCTCATGTCAGCAGCCTTAGGTACCACACGCACACGTGGCCACACTTCCCACCAATGCGTATCTATTACACAGCATCTATTACACAGCAGCACTCTGGACTGATGATGGGACGAGGTACCTCCTAGATTGTGTGGAGGATCGACTGTTCCGAGGAGGAATGAGACATTTATGCTGACTTCGTTGTTCATGATGATTGTTTGAGTCAATCTCTAATAAAGCCAGATCTCTTCGCACTGAACGGGCATCCGTCGTGCTCCATTGGGCTTTTCGTCGTCTGCTTCTGTCGTGATGTGGTTGAGATGAACCGCAACTGCTACCGTGGCATGCTGAACGTACGTGCACTGGGCAGTCTGCCGCATCTTTCCAGAGGTGGGTTTCGATGATGAAGGGTAGTGGTAGCATGTTAGTAGCCGGCTATGGGCGGACGTCGTGGTTTTAGTCTAGGCTTTTTGTTATTGACATGCCGACTACCTCCACTACAGAATTTGCGTGGAGAGGGAGACACGACTGTAAGCATGCTCATGACCTTTGCGCCTCGCCTGCTGGGAGAGTTACATGTGGAATCAGCGACACCAAGGTCTAGGAGGTACATCGTCCGCCTTTTGAGAAGTTTCGGAAAAAAACATGTGAGGGTAGCGAGCGACCAGCGCTAGGTAGAGGGGATGCTGCATCTCGTGTCGGTATCATCACGCTGCTGCTCGCACTGTCCGCATCTACCACCTGCACCGCCGCCGAAGTGTGGGTATTGTGTTTTTCCGCCCTCATCACCAGCACCCTCTGCCATCATTCCCTCGATCTCGAGCCAGCGCACGTGCGCGACGTGTGATGATAACGTGCTGTAGGCAAGCTATGGTTTGTCCCAACCTTCAAGGCCCGACGGGCTCAGGAACGCTTTGGAATATAGCGCCCGGACGACACATCGAGCTCACGAAGAGCTCAAGATGTGCGCCGCAATTGCTCTCAGATCTGTCAACCGGACGTGCTCCATTGCATAGAAGGTTCCATGTGTCGTCGAACTGTCGCAGCAGTCGACCAACAGCACCCGAAGGCACGTCAGGACCGCTGGACACAGATCTTTGTGATTGTAAGAAGAGAGAAGGAAGAGAGTCGCAAAAATGAATTTGAGGCAGCCGGGAGTGAACCCCTGCTAGCCTCACTTGGCGGTGCGGTACATGACTCAGGTCGCATCTGCCCCCGCCGTCACTCCCGCTGTGCTGTGCGTGCTATACTCGCTACTCGCTGTGTTCGTGTTGTAAAGAGCTTCATTGTCTTTAGAGCACGAATACCTCATGAGGTAGTACTTCCCACTTTCCTTGTATCGCCATTGGACTTCAAACCTGACCACCGTTCCTCCAGCCCCCTCCAAGATGGCTTCCGCTGCAGATATTGAGCAGATGAACAAGGTCCGCGTGTCCTTGGGCATGGCGCCGCTGCCAGTGCCAGGCGGCGGACCTCAATTCAAGGACGATGGTGACAGTGACAGTGATGCTGAAGACAGTAGTGACGATCTGAGCACACTGGACAAGCGCGCTGCCGCTGCGGGTAAAAACTGGGAAAAGCATGAAGCGGAGCGGCGAGAAAAAGAAGAGCGCCAGAAGCGCAAGGACGCTATGAAGAAGGCGCGAGACCAGGCAGCTCGATTTGCAAAGCTAGAGGGCAAGGGCCTGGGGGAGGCTAGCGACGAGGAAGTCGACACGCGGACGTGGTTGTTGCAGCAAAAGAAACGACAAAAGAAAATCGACAAGGCTCGTAAGCTGGAAGAAGAACTGGCTGCTCGTGAGCAGCAGGCCGAGTACACTGCGCAAGACCTAGCCGGCGTAAAGGTTGGCCATGAGGCCGCTGAGTTTGACGAATTCACCGGCGAGCAGGTCCTCACATTAAAGGATCAAGAAATCGGCGAAGACAGTGAAGATGATGAGCTGGAGAATATGGAACTGAAGGCGAAGGAAAAGCTCGAAGAGAAGCTGCGATTGCTGAAGAAGCGACCGGACTACGACCCAACCGAGCAGGATGGAACCCAGAATTTGCTGTCCAAGTACGACGAAGAGATCGATGGCAAGCTGCAGAAGCGGTTCACGCTGGACGGACAAGGGAGCACTGTCGAGGCCAAGCGTAAGGCAGCAGAGACGGCGCAGAACCCGAACAAAGGTGTGCAGATCAGTCTCGACTTGTTAAAGGATGACTTGACAGTCTCCGATTACGTCGATCCATCCACGATCAAAGTCAAGAAAGCGAAGAAAAGCAAAAAGGAGAAGAAAACAAGGCAAAAAGCCGTTGATGAAGACATTATTGCACCAGTACGACCGCAAAATACTCACTCAGACTCGATGGACCTAGAAGATGCTCGAAATAACGCCGCAGATGCTGTCACGAAGAAGCGAGCTTTCGACTTTGACGACGATGATGATTTGCAAGCGAGGCTGGCTGTTGCACGTAGGGAAGCGTTGAAGAAGCGGAAAAAGACGGACGCGACCGAAATTGCGCGGCGACTGCGAGAAGAAATGCCCATCGACGAAGTAGACCTAGAAGAGGGTGGCCTCGTCATTGATGAGACGTCTGAGTTCGTGGCCAACCTGAAGAGACCTGAAGAGACTGAGCATGCGACAGCACGACGAGACTCTGCACCACGGGCGAGCACTTTCAATGACGATCAGGATGACGATGGCGACACTGCAATGGGCCAGGGGTCATACGCAAATGTTGAGGAGGCACAGGAGTACGCAGGGCGAGCCAATGCCGAATCTTCTAACTCCGTGAATCGCACGGCCACAGGTCTCGAAGAAGAAGAGAACATGGTCGGCCAAGGCATTGCCTCCTCGTTGGCTATGCTCCGGAAGCGTGGCCTGGTCGATAATTCCGAATCCGACAAGAAGGCTGAGAGCGAACGTAAGCGCGCACAATTCTTGGCGGACAAGCAGCACTTGATCGCAGAATACGACCACAAAGCCAAGGAGCAACGCGAGGCCGATCGTCGCAGCGGACGCTTTGACAAGATGAGCAACAGAGATCGGGATGCGCTCGCTCGTCAACAGAATGAGCAACGTGAGCAATTCATCTCGCGTTTGCTGGCTGAAAAATTCAACAAGGAGTACAAACCAGATGTGAAGCTACAGTATCATGACGAGTTCGGTCGGGAGATGAACCAGAAGGAAGCGTTCAAGCATCTCAGCCATGCATTTCACGGTAAAGGCTCTGGCAAGCAAAAGACTGAAAAGAAGCTCAAGAAGATGGAAGATGAGAAGAAGAATGTGTCCAAGAATATTCTTAACATTGGCGATGAGGCCGGATTCTCTAACGTAGGGCAAGCTCAAGGAAAGCGGCAAAAGACTGCTGGTGTGCGTCTTCAATAATAGCGCACTACGCATTTGGACAGGTTAGTACACACCGCAAATTACGAGATGAACCAAATATTCATCAGAGAGTCACAGCAACCGGACGTTCTACGTAATCGACATGGGGAGGTAAGTGCTGACCATCTTGCTCGTTTTGATAGGACAAGGCCGGCCAATTATGTTGACTGAGAGGTCTATCCACTACATGAGTTGCACGAGGAGAATCCTGTCTGGGAGGGAATCTTTTCCAACAGCGCCATAGGGGCCGTTGAGTCTCCCCACGCGAGACTCCCGACGTTTGCTTTCGCGAAGCTCGGTTGGGATATAACATTTTCTGCTCGTTTTCAGCAGACGCCGAATTGGTGGTCTTCGGCTTCCAATGCGCTGCAGACTGCCGGAATTCGGACTGTTGCAGCGTAGATGGATGGCATAACAGTGCTCTTTGTAGGCATTTTTGAAGATCCGTTGACCGTGAGGTTGCCGGTGGAAGTCATCAGTACTCAATGTATCGTGAGTGAAAAAGGCACACGACCTGAGGCAAGGTTGTGGCAGTGAGAACAGGATATATCTTCCGTAGTCCCCCCTTACGTACTGTATAATGTTATACCTCCTTACAACTTTACAAGTTACAACTTGCGCGTGACACGAGCCAAAATCGCGTGTCAACGCACGGACATATCGTGACTTCCAGTGGACATCCCAAACGAGACCTACAACATCATCTCCCATTCTCCCTTTTATACAACATCGTCAATTTTTTTTAGACTTGACATTACACCCAATCCCGCGACATGGCGCCAGCTCCGGGGACCCAAGCCATGTACGCCAAAGAGGAGCGTGTACTCTGTTTTCACGGAGAATTACTCTACGAGGCCAAAGTCCTCGAAGCTCGGCCGAAAGACCCCGACGACAAGAATGCAGGTCACAAGTATCGCGTCCACTACAAGGGCTGGAAGAATACGTGAGTCCTCGACCCTCAGTCTCGGTGTATGTGGAAGTTTCTACGGCTTCGCGCTCCCTGGCATCTTCGTGCATGCCATGGCGACGAAATGTTTGCACCAAGTGACCCGGTGTTCAACGCATCGCGAGGCCGCACCAAAGTCGAGGTTACTGCAGCCAAGCTGGTACTAGACTCTGGATACGGGTGACCGCCGGCGAAGAAAGGCATTCAAACAAAGTGCTAACTTCGTCTGCTACATAGTTGGGACGACTGGGTCCCGCAGGAGCGATTACGGAAACTCTCAGAAGAAAACAAGGAGCTCGCACAGAACCTCAAGAAGGACATGGAGGCTCAGAGACGAGCAGCGGCCGGTGAGCGTTCCCGGCGTCCGTGTCAGACATTTCTGCTAACAAGATGCGATAGGTATCTCAGCACGTGGGAGCGAAGATCGAAGTTCTGTCGCGCCGCCACCTCCACCACGAGGAGTGAAGCGTTCGAGAGATATGGAAGGAATTGAAAAGGTAAGTGATCCTGCCATGCCTTCGAAGTCCATGATGACTGTTGGAAGACCAGAGCTTGAACAATGTCTGTTCATAGCGGGTCATCCATGCACTAAGTACGCGGGACGAAGACCATTGTCAAGCCGCGTCGTCACGACGTCTGACGGCTTGAAAATGCTTGGGCTGAGCTACAGCATCAGTGCTGTCTCATGAGAGACCGCGACCTCTGGAAGAAAGCTTGCTGACTGCCGATTGCAGGAAGAGGAGTTTGTGCGTCGTCCTGCTGTGCGGCTTTTCATTCCCGATACTCTAAAGTCTATTCTTGTGGACGACTGGGAAAAAGTGACCAAGGATCAAAAGCTGGTGCAGATGCCAGCTCCTACGCCTATCAATCAATTCCTAGAAGAGTACTACCGATTCGAGAGCAAGCATCGCAGAGCTGGATCTGCAGACGCAGAGATCTTAGAAGAAGTCATTGCCGGTGTTAGAGAGTACTTCAACAAGTGCCTTGGTCGCATCCTCTTGTACCGATTCGAGCGCCCTCAATACTATAAAGTCCACAAGGAGCTCGAGGCGGGGTCTGGAGATCATGCCGGCAAGACTCTGTGCGACATGTACGGCTGCGAGCATCTTCTCAGACTCTTTGGTAAGTCTACGAAGGGGCGACGTGTAACCCAAGGTAGAAGATAGATGCTAACCATGCTCTATTAGTGTCCATGCCAGACCTCATTGTTCACACCAACATGGACACACAGTCGGTCAGCCGTCTCCGGGAGGAATTAGCAAAGATGACGCAGTGGCTGGCCAAGCATGTCGAGACCTATCTTGCCGCCGAGTACGAGCATGCTGGGCAGGAGTATGTCGACGAGGGCAAAAATGGCGCCTGAGGCTACTTGCCGCTCCAACTTGTAACTACAACAACACTATGGCGTTTGGCGTTAGGTGCATTGCGCGTAGGCTTGGTTGAAAAAGCAGAGCAGACTTTATCGTTCATTTGTCAAGTTTCTACCTGGATACATGAACCCCCTTTTCATTGTAGACGCCGTATCTTGTACGTCCGTAGGCCTAACATCAAATCGAGCCAATACGAACAGTTCTGTTATTATATCCCGTAATACTTTATAAGGCTTAGGCCTTAGCTAGCTAGAGACCCCCTTGATTCTATATAATATAGTATTCAAGGGAGGTATTATTATTACCCTCTACTTCCTTGATCTTGGATA
Source organism: Sphaerulina populicola P02.02b (assembly GCA_000291705.1). Taxonomy (NCBI): domain Eukaryota; kingdom Fungi; phylum Ascomycota; class Dothideomycetes; order Mycosphaerellales; family Mycosphaerellaceae; genus Sphaerulina; species Sphaerulina populicola. The sequence continues at coordinate 134,443 of JH792537.1, forward strand.
ATATATCATATAGGCTTGCCTGTTAGTAGTACGGAATATCGGCCTATCTAGTATATTCTTCTTAGGCTTCTTCTTAGGCTTTCTCTTCTTCTTACCTCCTAGGCCTTCTCTTCTTCTTAGGCTTTCTAGGCTTCTTCTCTTTCTTAGGCTTCTTCTCTTTCTAAGGCTTTCTCTTCTTTCTAGGCTTCTTCTTCTTCCTTCTTCCTAAACTTCTCTAGCCGGGGAAGAAGAAGCCGGGGAAGAAGAGGAAGAAGAAGAAGAAGAAGAAGAAGAAGAAGAAGAAGATACCTCCTAGAGATAGATAGGTAGAATACCTATCGCCGTGCGCGTATACACACGTACGTATATATACGTAGGAAAATTGGCCGACACCGTGCTACCAACGGGCAGGCCCGTAGGACATATTATCGCTTAAGCTTAGCTGGTACGAGTCCCTCCTGCATTTGCATCTCTAGAGCCCGTTTCGCAAGTATGGATTCCACGCATCCTATCGCCGCCCTGCTTACGGATTCGGGTATGGTTTGCGGCAGTCGCTCTATAGTAGTGTATATATTCAAGAGTCCTTGCGTTATTGCTTTGCTTTGCACTCCTTCTATACTGCTCGTACCTATCTATATACTTGAATATTCGGAGTATCCCTAAATTCGGCATCCCCTCCGCCTCAATCAGAACGTGATAGTAGCAAGATTGGTTCAGTCTGCAGACATTGCGAAAGGAACGGTATTTCTGCCTAGTAGTCAAGCTCGCGATGAGCTGCAGCTAATAATCATAAGACTGCGGAATGACGGCTGTTCACATTAGCATAGTTGTCTACACTGGACACCCGCTGGACTATTCGCAATATCGCCACACCGCACTTTGGCTTCGATTTGCCGACCGATCTCCGTCTCTGTTGGTGCACGTCGTAGGGCCGCCAGGGGAGTTTATATTCGAAAGCAAGGAAAGCTCGAAGCCCTGGGAGACCCAACGATACGCTAAAACGGTCGAAGTTGGACTCTTGAGAGTTGCTGCGACCTCAGCACAGGCTGTAGCAGCGTTACAGCGAGTTCCTGTTGACCACCGCGATCGAGAATTCAACTGTCAAACATGGGTGGAACATGCACTGAAGATGTTGCAGAATGCAGGACATCTGTCGAGAGAATCGTATAATCCAGGACTGGAAGGCATGGTTGATGCAATCGCCGAAGCGGAAGATACAGAGGAGTAGGCTATGGTCGCTGCCATCGTGCTAGTGCTTGATATGTTAACAGCTCCTTCGGATACCGTATGTCAAACATTGTCTCAGCATACTGTTTCCAATCCTTGCAAGTAGTTGGCCGGTCAAAGAACTTCACGTACTCCCAATATTCAGGGTACCAGCCAGAATACTCCCAGTCCAGAAGTGCCTGAACGCGGTCTCCCTTAACGATAATGTTTCGCGGGGTTAAATCGCTATGAGTAAAAACAATTCGGCTATTGACATCCAAGGCATCGGCGAGAGCCCTTCGAACCAGGGATGGTGTTCCTCGTAGGAGGTCGAGGACGAAGTTATTGAACTCGGCTTCGGTCTTGAAAGGGCCGCCAGAATAGTCCGAATATTGGCGACAATCACGAGCTGGTCCGCCGAAGGCCCCGATGCTGTCCTGTGTAGGTGTTGCCTGTCGCATCGTTGTGATAATGTCCCTGATTTGCTCAGCAACGCTTTGTTTCTGCTTCAAATTCATGGATTGCCAGCCTTCCTCGAGACATTCCCCGTCAACAAAGTCCATCGTGATCGCCGTCTTCTGGTCAAAGGCGCGCACTTCGCGTAGGGCTGGAACCGGAAGATGTAATGAGCGAGCAAACTGAAGCGCTCTGCTTTCCTCAACGAGTACTCGTGACCCGGATTTGACAACTTCTCGCTCGTCGCGGGCAATTTGACATTCGGAACTGTCCCCGGAAACGAGAATGCCTAGACTCTTATCAGATGTGCTTCTAGTAGTGACAATGAAGCATACCACTAGGATCTTCTCTGAAAGCAGCTCTCCTGGCCCCTGGGCTTCTAATGTCTTCATCGTAGGTGAAACGAAGTGCGTGGAAAGGATCGAGGTGGTCTCCATCTGACATATTCGGTCTCTTCCGCAGTGGAAGAGTGCAAATATGAAAGAAGGATGCCTAGACGCTGGCGACTCTTTCAAGACTCCAGAGTCGTGCGTAGTATCGAGAGCTGTGCGTTTGTTGGTTCGGTGCACGCGCGGCTACCTCTACGCGAGCGGCACGGGTACTCCGCAGCCGCCGTCAAGCGGGACGCCCCGCCAGGGATGCCGGCGGGTTAATTTTATCCGCACCCTATTTTATCAACTACGTTCCCGACTGTGTTGTGATGTTCGAGACTACCGAAAGCTGGTTTTGCGGTCACCTGTATAGTAGCGACAATGCGCAGTCCGTGCGTCGCATATATGAATTTACCCTACATTTGTCAACGTTTCTTACTGTAATCGTGTCGCTACTTTCGTTACTATAGCAACACCCTATCTCCGTTCAGACCCTCTTTAAAGCTGTAACGTTAAACTTTTGGATCGGCGATACTACTATCCGGACCGCTGCGCGGCTGCGCTTTAAGACGGTTACGTATCGCGCCTGA
>JH792537.1:137488-156492 GCA_000291705.1 Sphaerulina populicola P02.02b
TTAGAGGTAGGCAATACCGTTGCCTTACGGCCTTACTATCGCTATATTTAGAAGGAAATAATAGTATATATTCTAGCAATAGTATATAGTCCGTATAGTAACACTTTTGTTACTATAGTAATACTACTGCCTTACTACCTTACTATTGCTATATTTAGAAGGAAATATTATAGTAGTAGTAGTATTAGTAATTTTAGTAATTTAGTAAAACTATTAGTAATTAGTAATTAGTAATTAGTTATTAGTATTAGTATTACTATTACTAATTTACTATCCTACTAGAATAGTAATACTATAGTAATAGTAATAGTAATACCTATATAAAAACCCCTAGCTTCTAGGGTACGGGATATACTCCCCTTAGTAGAGAGAAAGAAGAAGATAAGTATAAGAGGGGGGTATATAGCGATGTATAGAGTCCTCTTTCCTACCGTATAGGAAAGTGTACAAACTAATTCTTACCCTTCCGAATAAAGGGGTACGAGTAGACTAATATACGCCTGCGCTACGCCTGCGCACTATATACGAGGCCGTCCGAGGTCCGAGGTAAATTCCTCTCGGAACCTCGCTACTCCGGCTATCCGGGTAGGTTAGCTTATATAGGCCTACGGCTATGCATATAGGCAGTTAGGGGTTATACAGGTTATATAGGTTTAGGGGAACCTAGCTATTACAATTATCTCCTCTCCCTAATAGAGCTGCCCCTAGCGACGTACGTAATACGTATGCATTCCGTAGGTTAGTCGCTATAGCAGAAATCCTAGGGGTTACGGGTATTCCGCATTCTATATTCTACGTATAGTATAGAACGCGACGGTAACAACAAACATAGCCGTATATAGTAACAAACAGGCTAGCAAACATTCTATTACCTAGTAACGCTAGTATAATATAGAAGTGCTTTTCTCTCGCCTACTACTTGTCTCCTACGCTCTAGTTTTCTTACTTCGCCCGTTTCCGCTTCGCTCTCGCCTCGTAGTACGAACGTATACTATACGTACATATATACGCACTAACTCCCTTTTCGGTATAATGCTACCTAAGATCGCGGCTCGGACGGTGATTACCCGTCCGCCTCGCGACGTCGCCTCTAGCGGCGCCGATAACGGTAGGGGGGTATACTGCCTCCGGTATATTACGTATATATAGAAGAGTAAGTTGTACTACGCTACTCGTACGCTTGTTATACGCTTAGCTGTCTAACTTCTCGCTAGCCGAGGGATCGGGGGTTCTTACCCTAGCCTATAACGCCGCCCTAGCGCTAGGCTTGAAGAAGAAGTATACTCGCTACGCTAAGGGTCGGCACAAGTGTAAGCGCTTGACGGATCCGAATTTGATCCGTTAGGCTTAGTACCTACTCGCCTTACGCGCTTCTTATACGAAGGCTACTGTCCCCGGCCCTCGCGCGGACCAACTAAGGCGTCGCCTCACTCGGCTAGGTAATACTATCGCCTAGAGTAAACGAGTGTTCGCTTCGAACAAGGGGAAGTCCGTAGTATTGAAGTGAATAAATAAGTTGTATAGGTTTTTGATTGAGTGTCTGTCTAGTAGATATATATATGTATGTACTGACTTATGTGTATGTCTGTTTGTATCAAACAGATCTTATAAGTCATGTATTACGTAGTTTGGAAGTTACTTAAGTTATATATACTAATATACTCTAGGTTAGATACCTAATATGCCTAGGTCATATAATATACCTAATGTGCCTAGTATGCCTAGGGTATCTAATATGCCTAACATATGTTACGTATGTAGGTTAGCTAATATAGGTCACCTGATATGCCTAGGTTCTATGGTTCTATTAACATCCCCCTACCTTAGTACTAAGGCATCAATCCAATCCGGCTAATAAGAGCCCTCGAAAAGGGTGTTAGTTGTTATAGGTATTGTTTTTATTACTGCAATCGACTCGTTACTGCCGTCGTACGGTCGTTACTATTGCCCGCCCTCGTGTACCCTAAGAGCCTTTCTGAACTCTACGAACGCTAGTCGTAGTAGTGGTTTCGTAAGGCTATCTGCGACTATGCGGTTCGTCGGTGTCTATTGAATATCTACCTCTTTACTTTCTATCTTCTCGTACTACTAGCGCTCTTGAATAGCGATGTGTTTCGTCCGCGAGTGATGCGCCTATAGGTTCTTCGCGAGAGCGATAGCCCCGGCGTTGTTACCGAAAATTACTGTCGCTTGTGCCTGCCCTTTACCTAACTGTTCTAATAGCCGTCTTAACCAAATCGCCTCTTTACATGCCTGTGTCTAGCCTATTAGTTCGGCTTCGTAGGTAGAAAGTACTACCGTAGGCTATTGCTTCGAGCTCTACGTAATAGCGCCGCTGCCTAGGTTGAACGTATAACCTGCGGTTGATCGTCTCGTGTCGGTGTCGCCGGCCTAATCGGAGTCGGTGTAGCCGTAAAGGTTAGTGATTTCGCCGGTAAAGGTAAGCTCGTAATAGATAGTACCGCGGAGGTAACGGAAGATGTCCGTTACTACTACGTAGTACTCGTTTGTAGGGTTACTAGCAAATCGACTTACTACTAATACTATGTAGGCAATATCTAGGCGCGTGCCTAGTATCGTATACATAAGTGAGCCTACCGCGCTCTAGTATTTGGTACGAAACGCGTCGGCAGCTTGATAGCCGTTCGGCGTAGGGGTTAGTTTTCGACTTAGATCGAGTAGAATAGCTTTGACCTTTACGTTATTCTATATATCGTGTTTCTTTAAGAATTGCTCGATATAGTCACTCTAACTTAGGTAAATAGTGCGTATAGTACGGTTACGTCTGATCGTTATACCTAAGTAGTAATAGTATAGCCCTAGGTCGCTTATCTCGAATCGATTACTAAGGTGTTTCTTTACGCTATTGATTTCCGTAATGTATAGGCCTACGATAAGTAAATCGTCTACGTAGACTGCGATAAATGTCTTACCCTTTACGAACACACTTATATCGGCGTCTAGAGTAGTGAATCCGGCCGCTTCTAAGTACGTAGTTAATATAGCGTACCAAATACGAGGTAACTGTCGTAGTCTATATAGTGCTTTGAGTAGTAAGCATACGTTATTAGTTCCGTCCGTAAATCCGTCCGGTTGTTCTATATAGATAGGCTCTTTACTATCGAGGGTACCGTAAAGAAACGCTGTCTTTACGTCTATCTGTTCGATTTCGTAGTCTCTAGCTGTAGCGATAGCGAATAGTGCCTTATAGCTTATAGGCTTTACGACTAACGCGTAGGTTTCGAGGTATTTACTATCTTGTATAAACCCTTTTACTACCTATCGGCACTTATACTTTACTTTGTTACCAATCCGTTTGATTTTGAATACCTACCTGCCTTTAAGGATCTTGCTATTGGCTTCTAATCGTTTGATCACTCGCTATACCGCGTTGCGCTATAGTGAATAGTGTTCGTCGTCTAGTACGGGCTTCTAGTTACTCTATCTGCTACTATAGAGCTTAGCGTCGTCGTATATAGACGGCTCGTATAGTTCTAAGGCTAGTAAATAGCTTATAAGTATAAGAAGCAGTAGGTTGAATTGAGTAGTGTCGTTGTTAGCGTCACTTTCGTATTGCTAGTAGAGATATCTCGGTTTGCGCTATCGTTTGCCTTCTTGGATAAGTTCGGCTATAGGTACGTTAATACCGATTGTTTTAGGCCGTATGTTTGATACGTAACCCGGAGGAGTAGATAGTAGTGATTGCTCGTAGCCTAACTGTAGTAACTCGTAGTCTCGTAACTCGTAGTTCGTAGACTCGTAGTTCGTAGACTCGTAGCCTGTCTATAGTAACTCGTAGCTATAGTAACTATCGCTCGTTATAGGGCGAGTTCTTTTTGATAATAGTAGGTAACCTATTACTAGTCGTTTTGTAGATAGACCCGCTTTTTCTAGTGACCCCCCGGATCTGGTCGGGGTGTTAGCGGAAGTGATTGGTTATTAAGTAGAAGTGATTGGTTGTTGAGCTGTTTCTTTGTCTCCCCCTAGCTCTACTACCGTATTATCTGCGTCGTTACTATCGCTCGCAGTAACGCTAGTACAGTTAGGGTATAGTTTATCGAAGTCTACGTCGAAGCGCTATTATAGACGCCTAGGGTTCTCGGAAGTGACGAGGTAGTGCCCGTTACCTTTGAACCCTAGTAACTGTTCGATTCTAGCCTTAGTACTAATTAACTTATTTATATCGGCAGTTAATCGATAGACGTATGCTTTGTAGCCGATGATTCGTACATTAGCGAGGTACGGTTTGTTGCCTATCTATACCTCGTATAGAGTGACTATCAATCTGCGATATAGTAATCGGTTCCGTAGGTACGTGATTCCGTATTCGATTACTAAGGACTAGTAACGTAGGTCAAGGTTTGGTAAATATAATATAGTAGACTGCGTTTTCTATTCGATTACTTTGTTGTAGGCTTCGGCGATACCGTTCTACTAGTATTGTTCGGTACTAGACAGGTGTAACGTAATCCCCCTATTTCGGAGCTATCTAAGGTAACTGTCGCTTATGTTCTTACCCCCCCTATCTTAGATAAGAAGGGTCGTAAAGCATTCGGGGGTACTGTTTACAGTAATGAATTCTTAGATAGTAACTAGCGCGTCGGAGCGTCGTTGAATTGGTTTGGTAACTCCCTATTAGCTCTAGTTATTAATAATACTAATAAAGTACTTGTAGCTATCGAATGACTCAATTGGCGTATATACTACGTCGGTATGAATAACTGTTGAAGTGAATAAATAAGTTGCATGGTTTTTTGATTAAGTGTCTGTCTAGTAGGTATTTATATGTGTGTGCTGACTTATATGTATGTCTGTTTGTATCAAACAGATCTTATAAGTTATATGTTACAAGGTTTGGAAGTTACCTGAGTTATGTACATTCTAGTTAGTTTAGGGTCAGATGCCTAGTATACTTTGGTCACATAATATACCTAATAAGCCTAACATACCTAGGGCATCTAATGCACCTAATATAGGTCACCTAACATAGGTCACCTAATATAGGTCACCTGTTATGCCTGAGTTCTATAGTTACATCAACATCCCCCTACCTTAGTACTAAGGCATCAATTCATTCCGGCCAATAAGAGCGCTCGAAAAGGGTGTCAGTTGTTACAGGTATTGTTTTATTACTGCAATCGACTCTTTACTATGATCGTAAAGTCGTACAGTCGAGCGGTTATATAATTGAGCCGTCGTATAATCGACTCGTTACTATTATCGTATAATTGAGCGGTCGTATGATCGACTCGTCACTACTGTCGTACAGTAGTCACTACTGTCTACTCTCGTATACCCTAAGAGCCTTTCTGAACTCTACGAACGCTGGTCGTAGTAGTGGCTTCGTAAGGCTATCTACGACTATACGGTTCGTCGGTATCCATTGAATATCTACCTCTTTACTTTCTATTTTCTCGTACTACTAGCGCTCTTAAATAGCGATGTGTTTTGTCCGCGAGTAATAGGCCTGTAGGTTCTTCGCGAGTGCGATAGCCCTAGCGTTGTTACCGAAGATCACTGTCGCCTACGCCTGCCCTTTACCTAATTGTTCTAATAGCCGTCTTAACCAAATCGCCTCTTTATATGCTTGGGTCTAGCCTATTAGTTCGGCTTCGTAGGTAGACAGTACTACCGTAGGCTGTCGTTTCGAGCTCTACGTAATAGCGCCGCTGCCTAGGTTGAACGTGTAACCGGCGGTTGATCGTCTCGTATCGGTGTCACCGGCCTAGTCGGAATCAGTATAGCCGTAAAGGTTAGTGAGTTCGCTAGTAAAGCTGAGCTCGTAATGAATAGTACCGCGGAGGTATCGAAAAATGTCTATTACTACTGCGTAGTATTCGTTCGTAGGGTTACTAGCGAATCGACTTACTACTAACACTACGTAGGCAATGTCTGGTCGTATGCCTAGTATCGCGTATATAAGTGAACCGACTGCGCTCTAGTATTTGGTACGGAACGCGTCTGCGGCTTGATAGCCGTTCGGTGCAGGTGTTAGTTTGCGGCTCGGATCGAGTAGAATTGCTTTGACCTTTACGTTATTCTATACGTCGTGTTTCTTCAAGAACTGTTCGATATAGTCACTTTAGCTTAGGTGAATAGTGCGTAGGGCTCGGTTTCTTCTAATAGTTATACCTAGATAGTAATAGTATAGCCCTAAGTCACTCATTTCGAATCGGTCGCTAAGGTGCTTCTTTACTTTATTAATCTCGGTAATGTGTAGCCTAACGATAAGTAAGTCATCTACGTAGACTGCGATAAATGTCTCGCCCTTTACGAAGACGCTTATGTCGGCGTCTAGCGTCGTAAATCCTACCGCTTCGAGGTACGTAGTTAATATAGCGTACTATATACGAGGTGACTATCGGAGTCCGTAAAGTGCTTTGAGTAGTAAGCATACGTTGTTGGTTCCATCGGTGAATCCCTTAGGCTGTTCTATATATATAGGATCTTCACTATCGAGGGTACCGTAAAGAAATGCTGTCTTTATATCTATCTGCTCAATCTCGTAGTCTCTAGCAGCTGCGATAGCGAAGAGTGCTTTGTAGCTTATAGGCTTCACTACTAACGCGTAGGTTTCGAGATAGTCACTATCTTGCATAAACCCCTTTACTACCTAGCGACACTTATACTTTACTTTGTCTCCAATTCGTTTGATTTTGAATACCTATCTGCCCTTAAGGATTTTGCTATTTGCCTCTAAGCGTTTGATTACTCGCTATACGGCATTGCGCTGTAGTGATTGGTGTTTATCGTCTAGTACGGGCTTCTAGTCACTCTATCTACCGCTTCGGTGTTTGGCGTTATCGTATAACGTTAGTTCGTATAGCTCTAAGGCTAGTGAATAGCTTATAAGCGTAAGGAGTAATAGGTTGAACTAGGTGTCGGGGGCGTCATTTTGCTAATAGAGATGTCTCGGTTTGCGCTGTCGTTTGCCTTCTTAGATGAGTTCGGCTGTAGGCGCGTTAATACCGATTGTTTTAGGCCGTATGTTTGATACGTAACCCGGAGGTATAGATAGTAGTTGCTCGTAGCCTAGCTACGGTGACTCGTAGTCTCGTAACTCGTAGTTCGTAGACTCGTAGCCTGTCCGTAGTAACTCGTAGCTATTGTAACTAGCGCTCGTTGTAGAACGTAGCCTTTTGGGTGATAGTAGATAACCTGTCGCTAGTCGTTTTGTAGATGGACCCGCTTTTTCTAGTGACCCCCCGGATTTGGTCGGGGTGTTAGCGGTATTATCGGAGGTAATTAGCTATTAAGCTGTTTCTTTGTCTCCCCCTAGCTCTATAGCCGTATTATCTGCGTCGTTACTATCGCTTACAGTAACGCTAGTGCAGTTAGGGTATAGTTTATCGAAGTCTACGTCGAAACGCTATTGTGGACGTCTAGGGTTTTCGGAGGTAACGAGATAGTGCCCGTTACCTTTGAACCCTAGTAACTGTTCGATTCTAGCCTTAGTACCAATTAACTTGTTCATATCGGCAGTTAATCGATAGACGTAAGCCTTAGAGCCGATAATTCGTACGTTTGAGAGGTATAGTTTGCTGCCTAACTAGGCTTCGTATAGAGTAACTATCAATCTGCGGTATAGTAATCTGTTCCGTAGGTACGTGATTCCGTGTTCGATCACTAAGGACCAGTACCGCGGGTCGAGAGGTGAATTGATTATAGTGGATTGTGTCTTCTGTTCCATTACTTTGTTGTATACTTCGGCGACACCGTTCTGCTAGTACTGTTTAGTACTAGATAGGTGTAGTGTAATCCCCCTATTTCGTAGCTATCGAACGTAACTGTCGCTTATGTTCTTACCCCCCCTATCTTGGATAAGAAGGGTAGTAAAGCATTTAGGGGTGCTGTTCGTAGTAATGAATTCTTGAATAGCGACTAGCGCGTCGGAACGTCGTTGAATCGGTTTGGTGACTCCCTATTGACTCTAGTTATCAATAATACTAACAAAGTATTTGCAGCTATCGAATGACTCAATTGGCGCATATACTACGTCGGTGTGAATAACGTCTATCTTGTGACGTCCGCGGGGAAGGTAATAGTTATATGGTTTTAATAACTGTCGACCGAGAACGCAACTTTCACATATATAGTGACTGTCGTCGCGTGTTGTCTCTATTCCGGTAGCTATAGTTCGGAGCTTAATTAGGCCGCGTTCGCTAAGGTATACTATTCGCTCGTACTACAGCCGGAGTAACTTGTCTACGGAGTAAGCGGCCCCGTAGAATCCGGTAACTAGTGGTTAAGATAGTCATTCTTGGTACATATCTAGCATCAGTAGTCTACCGGTGATTATCGCAGTGAACTCGTTACCTCCTTGTATAAAGGTAAGACCGTTACTAGTTTTCGAGATACTCTAGATATATGGCTATATAGCGTTGAGTAATAGTAGATTGACGCCTACGCTTGGTGAATACTATGTGTTGGGTATCTGGATCTATCGGCTATTTCGGCATCGAATTCGTAACGTGCCCTAACCTACCGGTCTAAGCTTTGCGCTACCAATGCTATTTGACTCTACGGAATCGATAGTATCGTAGGTTCCGCCGATGAATAGGTCTTTGCGGCCGATAAGTAATCCGGTTGCTCTACTATCAAGAATAAAGCAATCATAGAGGTTAATACCTCGGTAAATAGCTATGTATTCGCGAGTAGTATCGTAGGCAGTAAAGTATATAGCTTCACCTGTTAGCAGCATATTGTGACTTTCTTCGGTTTTTGCAGCAGCTGCCTTATCGCCAAATACGGCGTTATCGGTGGTTTTTCGCTTCTTGTTAGAGGTAGAAGCGGTATTGTTGTTTCGATCGATCTACCCCTAAGGCGCTTTGCTAGTATCGACCGTCTAGTATATGCCCTTGTGTCGCTTACTGTAGTGTTTGCAGACAGGGTAATCGAAGGTTCGTCGCTATTGTTGGTTGTAGAGCGTTATGTTACTGTCGCTCTAGAGTCGGCTAGCGTATTCTTCTACTTTTCTTCGAGCAACGGCTAGGCTAACTACTACCTAAGTAACGCTATTAGTAACTGTCGGAACTAGTAAGTGTTGTAGGTTGAAGGCCGTAATGAATTCTTTGAACGCGTTACTCAATCCGCTAAGGTAAGCTTGTACTAGATACGATTCGGGTAGTACTAGTCGATCGTAAATTGCGACTATTCTATCGTAAAGTTCGGTGAACTTTGCGCTATAGTCGGAGATGTTAGTACAGCTAGCGAGTAAGAGTATTGTGAAGCTGTAGCATAGTTCTTAGTAGCGACCTAAGCCGGCAATCTCAAATTCTGGTCGTAGTCGTATATCGATAGCGGTAAGGATAGGTTCGTGAATTGCTTCGGCTGTTTCGAGAAGTAATCGAGCGATTAGTCTATAGTATTCTTTTACTAGCGCGTAGGTACCGAGCTGCTTCTCGTTCTAGCTCTCGAGTCGTTGTTCGTAAGATTCATTACTCTCACCGGGTAGCGTCACTACTAGAGTAGTGTCGGTGGCTAGAGTAATGATTTCTGGTCGTCGAGTAGGAGTGAATTTGCCGGTCGAGACAGTAATACCGTAGCTACTAAGGATGATTTTGTTAACAATACGCGAGCGCTAGAGTATCCACTGTAGTAGGCTATCAAGGCGAGTGAGTGGTAGCGATCGTGTGTTGTTAGACATAGTGATAGTAATAGAGCTATCGATAGTAAAGTGTACAGGGAGGTAGTTGATAATCGTAATAAGTGTAATGAGCGTAATGAGCGTAATGAGCGTAATGAGCGTAATGAGCGTAATAAGCATAGTCGTAATGGAAGTATATACTATTCGAGTGTTAGTATCGATTGTTTCTTTACGTAGATATAGATTGTTATCGTCGTTGTCGCTATTGTCTCGCTTATATCCGTATCCGTGATTCGTGTTACTACGTAACTCCATTTTTTCTTGAATTCTTCGGTTCGGTATCGTAAATCGGTCGGTTTCCGTGTTTGCTGTATATCGGTCTGTTTCTGCATATTTGCTATATACGGTTTGTACGCTGTATGTCGGTATAGACGTATTATCGATAGTATAGACGTGTTTTGTAATGATTTGGTAGATATTTTGTAATATAGTATATTAGTGTAGTAGTATAGGTTGGAAGTTCGTATAGCTCGAAGTTCTATAGTAGGGTGCACGTAACTATTATACGTGACTGTCGTATGATACGTTCGTATAGTACGATTAGTTCGCTCGTAACTGTCGAATAATACGTCGTGTTGTTTGATTGGTTCGGTTCTTATCCGTAATTGTAAGTTATATCTTAGAAGCTTCTAGTGCAGTTCTTGTAGCCTAAGGCTATACGTTTATCTAATACTAGTATAAAATATACGCGCAGACCGAATTGGGAAGGTTGTTTCTTCTGATAATATATATAATATAGAAACCTGCGGAATTCCGGGCTTATAACCTATTGAAGTAAATAAATAAGTTGTATAGTTTTTTGATTGAGTGTCTGTCTAGTAGGTATTTATATGTGTATGCTGACTTATGTGTGTGTCTGTTTGTATTAAACAGATCTTATGAGTCATGTGTCACAAGGTTTGGAAGTTACCTAAGTTATGTACATTCTGGTTAGTTCAGGGTCAGATGCCTAGCATACTTTGGTTATATAATATACCTAATGAGCCTAACATGCCTAGGGCATCTAATGCACCTAATATAGGTCACCTGATATAGGTTACCTGACATAGGTCACCTGTTATGCCTGAGTTCTGTAGTTATATCAACAATAACGTCTATTTTGTGACGTCCGCGCGGAAGGTAATAGTTGTATAGTTTCGATAACTGTCGTCCGAGTACGCAACTTTTACAAATGTAGTAACTATCGTCGCGTATTGTCTCTATTCTAGTAGCTATAGTTCGGAGCTTGATTAGGCCGCGTTCGCTAAGATGTACTATTCGCTCGTACTATAATCGGAGTGATTTATCTACGGAGTAGGCAGCTCCGTAGAAACCGGTAACTAGTAGTTAATATAGTTATTCTTTATGTATGTCTAGTATTAACAGCCCGCTAGTAATAGTCGCGGTAAATTCGTTACCTCCTTGCGTAAAGGAGAGACCGTCGCTAGTCTTAGAGATGCTCTAGATGTATAGCTATATAGCGTTAAGCGATAGTAGGTTAACACCTGCGCTTAGTAAATACTACGTATTAGGTATTTGAATCTACCGTCTATTTCGGTATCGAATTCGTAACGTACCCTAGCCTACCGGTCTAAGCTTCGCGCTACTAATACCGTTTGATTCTACGGAATCGATAGTATCGTAGGTTCCGCCGATAAATAGGTCTTTGCGACCGATAAGTGATCCGGTCGCTCTACTATCGAGAATAAAGCAGTCGTAGAGGTTAATACCTCGGTGAATAGCTATGTATTCGCGAGTAGCGTCGTAGGAGGTAAAGTAGATTGCTTTACCTATTAGCAATACGTTATAACGTTCTTCGCTCTTCGCTGCTGCCTTGTCTCCAAATACTGCGTCGTCGGTAGTTTTTCGCTTCTTGTCTGATATAGGGGTAGTATTATTGTTTCGATTAATCTACCCCTAAGGTGCCTTAGTAGCGTCTATAGTCTAGTATATACCCTTGTATCGCTTGCTATAGTGTTTGTAGATAGGGTAGTCGAAGGTTCGTCGCTGCTATTGATTATAGAGCGTTATGTTACTATCGCTCTAGATGCGGCTAGCGTGTTCTTCTACTTTTCGTCGTACGACGGCTAGGCTGACTACCGCCTAAGGTATACCGTTAGTAACTATCGGAACTAGTAAGTACTATAGGTTGAACGCCGTAATGAACTCTTTGAACGCGTTACTTAGTCCGCTAAGGTAAGCCTATACTAGATATAATTCTAGTAGTACTAGTCGATCGTGAATAGCGACTATTCTATCGTAGAGTTCGGTGAATTTGGCGCTATAATCGGAGATATTAGTACAGCCGGAGAGTAAGAGTGTCGTAAAGCTATAATACAGTTCTTAGTAGGGACCTAAACCGGAAATTTCGAACTCGGGGCGTAATCGTATATCGATAGCGGTAAGGATAGGTTCGTGAATTGCTTCGGCTGTTTCGAGAAGTAATCGAGCGATTAGACTACAGTATTCCTTTACTAGCGCGTAGGCGCTAAGTTGTTTCTCGTTCTAGCTTTCGAGCCGTAGTTCGTAGGCTTCGTCGCTCTCTACGGGTATCGTTACTACTAGAGTGTTGTCGGTAGCTAGTATAATAGTGACTTCTAGGCGCTTGGTAGGGGTGAATTTGCTAGTCGAAACGGTGACGCTATAGCTACTAAGAATGATTTTATTAACAATGCGCGAGCGCCAAAGTGTCTACTATAGTAGGCTATTAAGGCGAGTAAGTAGTAGCGATCGTATGTTATTAGACATAATAATAGTAATAGAGCTATCGATAGTGAAGTATACAAGAAGGTAGTTGATAGTAATCGTAATAAGCGTAATAGTCGTAATAAGCGTAATAAGCGTAATGGACGTAGTCGTAATATGAGTATATACTATTCGAGTATTAGTATCGATTTGTCTTTATAGATGTAGATTGCTATCGTCGTCGTCGTCGCTATTGTCTCGCTTATATCCGTATCCGTAATTCGTGTTACTACGTAACTTCAGTTTTCTTGATTTTTCTGTTCGGTATCGTAAATCGGTCGGTTTCCGTATTTGCTATATATCGGTCTGTTTCTGTATATTTGCTATGTACTGTATATTAGTATAGACGTATTATCGATAGATTGGTAGATATTTTGTAATATAGTATGTTAGTATAGTAGTGTAGGTTAGAAGTTCGTATAGCTCGAAGTTCTATAGTAGGGTACACGTAACTATTATACGTAACTGTCGTATAATACGTTCGTATAGTACGATTGGTTCGCTTGTAACTGTCGAATAATACGTCGTATTGTTTGATTAGTTCGGTTCTTATCCGAGATTGTAAGTCATTTCTTAGAAGCTTCTAGTATAGTTCTTGTAGCCTAAGGCTATGCGTTTATCTAATACTAGTATAGTGTTGATGGAACCACAGAACTTAGGCACGTCAGGTGACCTATGTTAGCTGACCTACATACGTGAGCATATCAGATACCCTAGGCATACTAGGCACATTAGGCATATTATGTAACCTAAGGTATATTAGGTGTCTAACCTAGAGCATATTAGTATACATGACTCAAGTAACTTCAAAACCACGTAATACATGACTTATAAGATCTGTTTGATACAAACAGACACACATATGAGTCAGCACACACATATATATATCTACTAGACAGATACTTAATCAAAAAACTATACAACTTATTCATTCACTTCAATAGGTTATAAGCCCGGGTGTTCCGCAGGTTTCTATATCACATATATTACTAGAAGAAACAACCTTCCCAATTCGGTCTACGCGTATATTCTATACTAGTATTAGAAAAACGTATAGCCTTAGGCTACAAGAACTATACTAGAAGCTTCTAAGGTATAACTTATAATTACGGACAAGAACCGAACTAATTAGACAATACGACGTATTATTCGATAGTTACGAACGAACTAATCGTACTATACGAACGTGTTATACGACAGTCACGTATAATAGTCACGTGCACCCTACTATAGAACTTCGAGCTATACGAACTTCTAACCTATACTACTACACCAATATACTATATTACAAAATATCTACCAAATCATTACAAATACGTCTATACTATCGATAATACGTCTACACCGACATACAGCGTACAACCGTATACAGCAAACATGCAGAAACAGACCGATATGCAGCAAACAACGGAAACCGACCGATTTACGATACCCAACTAAGAAAAATGGAGTTACGTAGTAACACGAATTACGGATACCTGATATAAGCGAGAGACAATAGCGACGACGATGACAATCTATATCTACGTAAAGAGACAATCGATACTAACACTCGAATAGTATATACTTCCATTACGACTACGCTTATTACGCTTACTACGCTTATTACGATTATTAACCACCTCCTTGCACACTTTACTATCGATAGCTCTATTACTATCACTATGTCTGATAATACACGATCGCCACTACTCACTCGCCTTAATGGCCTACTACAGTAGACACTCTAGCGCTCGCGCATTGTTAACAAAATCATCCTTAGTAGTTATAGCACTACTGTCTCGACCGGCAAATTCATACCTATCAAGCGAACAGAAGTTATCGTTATACTAGCCACCGACAACACTCTAGTAGTAACGATACCCGCCGAGAGTAACGAAGCCTACGAATAGCGACTCGAGAGCTGGAGCGAGAAACAACTCGGCGCTTACGCGCTAGTAAAGGAATACTATAGCCTAATCGCTCGATTACTTCTCGAAACAGCCGAAGCAATTCACGAACCTATTCTTACTGCTATCGATATACGTTTACGACCCGAATTCGAGATTGCCGGCTTAGGTCGATACTAAGAACTATATCACAGCTTTACGACACTCTTACTCGCTAGCTGCACTAACATTTCCGACTATAGCGCTAAGTTCACCGAACTTTACGATAGAATGGTCGCCATTTACGATCGACTAGCACTGCTAGAGTCATACCTAGTGTAGGCTTACCTTAGCGGACTAAGTAACGCGTTCAAAGAATTTATTACTACCTTCAACCTATAGTACTTACTAGTTCCGACAGTTATTAATAGCATACCTTAGGCAGTAGTCAGCCTAGCAGTCGTACGACGAAAAGTAGAAGAATACGCTAGTCGCATCTAGAGCGATAGTAACATAGCGCTTTACAACCAATAGCAGCGACGAACCTTCGACTACCCTGTCTGCAAACACTGTAGTAAGCGATACAAGGGCATATACTGGACCGTAGACGCTAGCAAGGCACCTTAGGGGTAGATCGATCGAAACAATAACACCGCCGCCGCCGCTACCACTTCGGACAAAAAGCGAAAAACTACCGACGACGCCGTATTTGGCGACAAGGCAGCTGTCGCAAAGAACGAAGGAAGTCACAACGTGTTGCTAACAGGTGAAGCAATATACTTTACCTCCTACGACGCTACTCGCGAATACATAGCTATTCACCGAGGCATCAACCTCTACGACTGTTTCATTCTCGATAGTAGAGCTACTAGTTCACTCGTCGGTCGCAAAGACCTATTCATCGGCGGAACCTACGACACTATCGATTCCGCGGCGGAGTCTAATAGCATTGGTGGCGCAAAACTCAGACCAATTGGTTAGGGCACGTTACGAATTCGATGCCGAAACGGTAGGTAGATCTAGATACCCAATACGCAGTATTCACTAAGCGTAGGTGTCAATCTCCTATTACTCAACGCTATGTAGCTATACATCCAGAGCATTACGAAAACTAGTAACGGCCTTACATTTACATAAGCATACGGAGGTGACGAGTTCACTGCGACTATCACTAGCGGGCTATTAATACTAGACATATACTAAGAATAACTATCTCAACCCTTAGTTACCGGCTCCGGGTTCTATAGAGCCGCCTACTCTATAGACAAATCACTCCGACTATAGTATAAGCGAATAGCATACCTTAGCGAACGCGGGTTACTTAAGCTCCGAACCATAGCTACGGGTATAGAAACAATACGTAACGATAGTTACTACATTTGTGAAAGCTGCGTACTCGGTCGACAGTCATCGAAACTATACAACTATTACCTTCCGCGCGGACGTTACAAAATAGACGTTATTTACACCGACGTAGTATACGCACCAATCGAGTCATTCGATAGCTGCAAATACTTTGTTAGTATTATTAATGACTAGAGCTAATAGGGAGTCACCAAACTAATTCAGCGACGCTCCGACGCGCTAGTTACTATTAAAGAATTCATTACTACAAACAGCACCCCCGAATGCTTTACGACCCTTCTTATCCAAGATAGGGGAGGTAAGAATATAAGCGATAGCTACCTTAGATAGCTACGAAATAGGGGGATTACGTTATACCTATTAAGCACCGAACAACACTAATAGAACGGTGTCGCCGAAGTATACAACAAGGTAATCGAACAGAAAACGCAGTCTACTATACTATATTCACCAAACCTTGATCTACGTTACTGGTCGTTAGTAATCGAACACGGAATCACGTACCTACGGAACCGATCACTATGTCGCAGGTTAATAGTTACTCTATACGAGGTATAGACAGGCAACAAACCGCACCTCGCAAACGTACAAATCATCGGCTACAAAGCCTACGTCTACCGATTAACTGCCGATATAAACAAGTTAATTAGTACTAAGGCTAGAATCGAACAGTTACTAGGGTTTAAAGGTAACGGGCACTACCTCGTTACTTCCGAAAACCCTAGGCGTCCATAATAGCGCTTCGACGTAGATTTCGACGAACTATACCCCAACTGTACTAGTATTACTGCGAGCGATAGTAACGACGCAGATAATATAGCAGTAGAGCTAGGGGGAGACAAAGAAACAGCTTAACAGCCAAACACCTCCGCAATTACCTCCGCTAACACCCCGGCCAAATCCGGGGGGTCACCAGAAAAAGCGGGTCTATCTACAAAGCGACTAGTAATAGGTTATCTACTATCATCAAAAAGAACACGCCCTATAACGAGCGACAGTTACTACAGCTACGAGTCACTATAGACAGGCTACGAGTCTACGAACTACGAGTCTACGAACTACGAGTTACGAGACTACGAGTTACTATAGTTAGACTACGAGCAATCACTACTATCTATACCTCCGGGTTACGTATCAAACACACGGCCCAAAACAATCGGTATTGACGCGCTATTAGCCGAACTTATTCAAGAAGGTAAACGATAGCGCAAACCGAGACACCTCTATTGGTATTACCAAAGTAACGCCTCTAATACCTAGTTCAACCTATTACTCCTTATACTTATAAGCTATTTACTGGCCTCAGAGCCGTACGAGCCGTCTTTATACGACGACGCCAAGCTCCGTAGCGGCAGATAGAGTGACTAGAAGCCCGTACTAGACGACGAACACCGTTTACTACAGCGCAACGCAGTGTAGCGAGTGATCAAACGGTCAGAAGCTAATAGCAAGATCCTTAAGGGCAGGTAGGTGTTCAAAATCAAACGGATTGGCGATAAAGTGAAGTATAAATGTCGCTAGGTAGTGAAGGGGTTCATACAAGATAGTAACTACCTCGAAACCTACGCGTTAGTAGTGAAGCCTATAAGCTACAAAGCACTATTCGCTATCGCTGCAGCCAAAGATTACGAAATCGAGCAGATGGATATGAAGATAGTATTCCTTTACGGTATACTCGATAGTAAAGAGCCTATCTATATAGAACAACCGGATGGATTCACCGACGGAACCAATAACGTGTACTTACTACTTAAAGCACTGTATAGACTCCGATAGTCACCTCGCATTTGGTACGCTACATTAACTACGTACCTAGAAGCGGCTGGATTCACTACACTAGACGCCGATATAAGTGTCTTCGTAAAGGGCGAGACATTCATCGCAGTCTACGTGGATGACTTACTCATCGTTGGACTATATATTACCGAAATCAATAGCGTAAAGAAACACCTTAGTAATCGATTCGAGATAAGCGACCTAGGGCTATACTATCACTACTTGGGTATAACGATCAGACGTAACCGTGCTATGCGCACTATTCACCTTAGTTAGAGTGACTATATCGAGCAGTTCTTGAAGAGATATAACATATAGAACAACGTAAAGATCAAAGCCATTCTACTCGATCCGAGCCGAAAACTGATACCCGTACCGAACGGCTATCAAGCTGCCGACGCATTCCGTACTAAATACTAGAGCGTAGTAGGTTCACTTATGTATGCGATACTAGGCATACGACTAGACATTGTATACGCAGTGTTAGTAGTAAGTCGATTCGCTAGTAATCCGACGACCGAATACTACATAGTAGTAACGGACATCTTCCGTTATCTCCGTAGTACTATTTACTACGAACTTATATTTACGGGCGAACTTACCGATTTTTACGGCTACACCGACTCCGATTGGGCCGGCGACACCGATACGAGACGATTAACCGCCGGTTATACGTTCAACCTAGGTAGCGGCGCTATTACGTAGAGCTCGAAACGACAGCCTACGGTAGCACTTTCTACCTACGAAGCCGAACTGATAGGCTAGACCCAAGCGTATAAAGAGGCGATTTGGTTAAGACGGCTATTAGAACAGTTGGGTGAAGGGCAGGCATAAGCGACAGTAATCTTCGGTAACAACGCTAGGGCTATCGCACTTGCGAAGAACCTACAGGTACATTACTCGCGGACGAAACACATCGCTATTCAAGAGCGCTAGTAGTACGAGAAGATTGAAAGTGAAGAGGTAGATATTCAATGGATACCGACGAACCGCATAGTCGTAGATAGCCTTACGAAGCCACTGCTACGGCCAGTATTCGTAGAGTTCAGAAAAGCTCTTAGGGTACATAAGAGTAGACAATAGTGAATACAGCACGATAGTAGTAACGAGAGTCGATTATACGACTGCTCGACTGCACGACTTCACGATCGCAGTGAAGAAGTCGATTGCAGTAATAAAACAATACCTATAACAACTGACACCCTTTTCGAGCGCTCTTATTAGCCGGAATAGATTGATGCCTTAGCACTAAGGTAGGGGGATATTAATAGAACCACAGAACTTAGGCACGTCAGGTAACCTATATTAGCTGACCTACACACGTAAGCATATCAGATACCCTAGGCATACTAGGCATATTAGGCATATTATGTGACCTAAGGTATATTAGGTGTCTGACCTAGAGTATATCAGTACACATAACTTAAGTAACTTCAAAACTACGTAATACATAACTTATAAGATCTGTTTGATACAAACAGACACACACATGAGTCAGTACACACATATATATATCTACTAGATAGACACTCAATCAAAAAACCATGCAACTTATTCATTTACTTCAATATATAGAATATACGCGCAGACCGAATTGGGAAGGTTGTTTTTCTAGTAATATATAT
>JH792538.1:9869-23480 GCA_000291705.1 Sphaerulina populicola P02.02b
AAACAAATAAACAAATAAACAAATAAACAAATAAACAATAGATTGATAGATGGATAGATGGATAGATGGATAGATAGGTTGATGGATTGATGGATTGATGGATTGATTACCTACCTAGGAAGGTAATCTCTCTACAACCTACATCTACTTACTTACTTACTTACTTACTTACCTACCTAGGTACCTTGAGTATCGTATCATAAGATAGGTAAGGTAGGATGGTAGGTAAGGTAGGTAGGTAGGTAGGTAGATGGATAGGTCGGTAGATAGATAGATTTCAAATTCATCATTACATGTACCCATCATTACCCATCACATCACATCACATCGTCACATCACATCGTCATTCACCACCCATCTTCATCACAACATTCAATCATCCTCCAAGCCCAACAAGCCAATAGCCCAATTCAACCTCGCCTCGGACCTCGTCCTCACGAATCTCCGATCGCCATCATGGCCATCGACAGGAGGAGGAACCGTCGGATCCACTTTCTCCCAACTACGATTCAATCTCGGATCATCCGACGACGACGACTTCTTAGTCGTAGTCGAAGTCTTAGTCGAAGTTGAAGAAGAAGAAGAAGAAGAAGGATGAGTATGATTCGAGGAGGAGGAGTCGCGAGAAAGAATCCTCGTCCAAGGTGGACCGCGACCTGCAGCAGCGGCTTTGACCCAAGCGGTTTCGCAGCCGTTGGCGATGAGTTCGGCGCTGGCCCAGCCGGTGCGTTGCGAGATGCTGAAGATGCGGTCGACAGTTTCGTGGCGTTGCCGCGGGTCGAGGTATTGGATGGCGGCGAAGAAGGATGCGATGCAGCTTTCGGAGAGGGCGGCGCCGAGGCTGGGGTTGAGGGCTTGCGAGGCTGGGCCGGGCACGATGCCGGCGACTATGCGGCCGATTTCGAGCGCGTAGCCTTGTGTTTCTGGGGCTGCTACGCCTGCTGCGACGTGCGCGGCCGGAGGCATGTGTGGGTGTGCGCGGATGGCGATGATGACGGCCATGTTGTAGAGTGCCCACAGGCAGCCAATGTCGTAGGTGCGGTAGAATTGGATGGGGCCAAAGGCCGTGTCGGTGGAGTGGAGCGAGTCGTAGGAATCGGGCGCGAGAGGCTGGAAGGAGGGGACGGTGTTCAAGCTGTTCTGGAAGAGGTCTAATGCTTGACGGATGCGACGATGCTCCTCCAGGGCTTCCTGCGTGGCTCGTGGCAGATCGTGGTCGATCGAGTTGTGGAAGCGGTGGTATGCGTCGGGAGGAGGAGTGGGAGGAGGCACATCGGGATGAGGGAACGATGCATACGAGTGTGGCATCTGTACATGAGCTCGTGGAGGCGGTGCCATGCCGTAGAAGTCGGGCATGGGCGGGGGAGCACTCATAGGAGGCACTGTTCCGGGGGGCCGGAAGCTGCTCGATTGCGTCGGAGTCTGTGGTGGTCGGAGAATGTTCATACCAGCTGCAGGTCTCCATTGGCCGCCATTCGCGTCCATCTGCTTGAGTTTCCTCTTGCGATCCCGTGATGCGAAGTCTGCGATGCGGCCCAGGAGCAGAACAAGATGATCAAAGGATCCATACACGGCATCGCCTCGACCCAGTGGTGCTCGCGGAGGACAGTTTGCCCATCTGCTAAAGTCCATGCTGCTTTTCATTAGTGCCCACGTCTGACATGTCACCGTACTCGACTTACAGTAGAGGGTTGCCGCTGACGATACTCTGAATCACGTCCTGTTTACAATACCACCAGTACAGGTCTTTGAGGATCTCAAACTTGCTGAGATCCAGTGTCGGAGGAACATTCATGGTAGAGGCTTCGACATGGCCGAAGCTGTCATATCTGACCTCCTTGCCCACCATTTGACTCACTACACGTTCATCAATGTCCGGAATCTGGTCCAGCAAGTTGGCCTGCGAGAAGATCTCTTCTGAACGGTCCCGTCCCTTCTTCTTGCCGAACCTGGACTCGTATTGCAGGCTCAGGGCTCTCTCCCTCTTCATCCGCCGGCATTCGCTAGTCATCTTGATAAAATCGGTTTCTACAAACAGCTGCTTGGCTCCTGCGAGATGCATATTCCATTTCATGTGATCTGCAGTCATCACCTCGTAGAATCCGAGTAACATGGATGCTGCAATAGTAGTCACCTTGAGCCGACTCTTGGGATTGCTGACTGCGGCGTGTATGCGCCGAAGCGCCCACGCATAGTGCTGCATCGAAGGCGTCGTTGAAGCGCCCTGAAGTCGAGCGATGTGCAGACTTGCGAGCGCCAGCATGGCGTGGAGCAGGCCTTGGTGATGCAACGCAGCCATGGGTAGTGTATATGTCCATAAGCCCTGTTGCGACACAGGGACGGTGCCGTGGTTGAACAGTACAGAGGAGCTAATCGGTGCTCGCTCGAAAATCGACAAGCTTGGTCCTGTTGCTGAGATGAAGTGCGCAAACACCCGTGCGGTGGCAGGATTCTTCAGCGGACTCGCCACGTACTCGACGCGGTACGTCTCGAGGACCCCCTCGTAGATGAAGGTGTCATATCGGCGCATGTGAAGACCACGGATGCTGATCTGCTTACCGTCCAACACCCCCCCTAGCATCCGTTGGCGCTTGTGACTCCGATCTTGTGATATCGACGTGTCCACATCCTGTTCCTCGTCGGAGTCGTCGGAATCTACATCATAGTAGCCATCGTCCTGATTCTCCACTGCCGCTGTATGGAGCAGATGTGTGTGATCCAGGATGGGTGGAGCATCATGATACTCGTACTCCACGGGCTGATCGTTGTGAAGTGGATCATGCTGCGCGTGCTGGGTATGGTGCACGTTGCAGTGATGCATCTGCCAGTCCGTCTGCCACTGCGATTGAAGCGTCGTATGAGAGTTCTGCTGCGAATGCGATAACGTCCTCGACGATGCGCTGGAGCCGGGGGTCTGCACCATGGGCATGCCATGAGGAGCCTCCAACGAGACACCCGTCCAGGGGTCTGGGGCAAGCATGGTCGATGTGTCGGATGTTGCCACATGCGTTGTGAGAGGTTGTGGCATCGGACAGCTGTACATTGGAAACATGGAATCGGTAGCGGAGAGAGTAGTGGCGCCAGCAGGTCCGTTGATGAGCTGTGGACCACCATATGCACTGTGTTCATCGAGGCACGGTCTGGCAACCGGAATTGCCGAGTCTAAGGCGCCTGATGGGGGAAGTTTCTGAGCAGAGTGCAGGTCAGCGTACAGCTGATTCTGATGCTGAGGCGCATAGGGATCCTGCGCGATATGACCTGGCCCGATAGGAGTACTGCTCGCTGGAGGATGGAAGATCTGGACGTCGGATGCAGCATTCTGCACATGCTCCATGTTGGGTGCTGAGATGAGTACATATTGCTGAATACGCTGGTCCCATACAGTCACCAATTGCTGTGATACTGGCCTGGATCGCAGGTGTGTAGAGCTTGAGAGTCCTCCCGGGAGTGATGTCTGCTGTGCGTCGTGTCCATGTTCCGGCACGGCTCCCGGTAGTGGTACATGTATAGGACCGGCTTGGAAAGTGATGTGCGCGGCTCCATTCGCGACAGGCTGATATTCAAAGGTGGGAGGCTTGAATACTACGCGCTGGCTGTAGCCCTCGCAATGCCGCTTGCTCTTGATGCAATTGGAACAGATGGGACGCTGTTCGCCGCACTTGATGCGACGCTTGCGGCACGTGAGGCATCCCGTCTTGGTACGCTTTCGGGACAGTTTGGCTTTCAGAGCAGCTTCAGCGGCAGATGTATCTGCAGTCTTCTGCTTGATGACCTCACGGTCGTGATGTCCGGGTTCGTGTTCGACCTGCATTGAGAACTAAACCAGCATATGATGGACTCGATATGCACCCAGCTTTCGCATGGTCTTGGAGATGAAGCGTGTGGTGTTGCTGGATGGGGGTGCGGGCTGGTCTGGACCGGGTTGGATGGTGAATAATGAGAATGAGGGTGGCACCAAGCCGCAAAAGGCGTCGCGAGGCTGCGGACGGAGAAGAGCGGAGCGGACGGACAGACGGACGGACGGACAGTGGAGTGGGTTGGGTGAGCCAACGACGCCGAGGGATTCCTGTAGTGGGACGTACAGTACAGTACATACAGTAGAGAGTGGTACAGTAGGTACAATACACTGTAGAGTATACTGTCGAGACTCTCGAGAGTATACCTCCTCCTTTCTACCTCCTAGTGGCGAAAAGGCTTCACTTATGCAGCATGAACCCTGGCAAGTGCGAGAGCCTCAGCATGGTTTACGCAGTGGTCCGGTGGAGTCTCCCCTCTCGATTTGGGCAATACGATGAGGCGATGAGGCGATGAGCACGGTGGAGCACTACACCCCCGGCCTGTCCTGTTGTCGACGACTATTCGGG
This sequence comes from Sphaerulina populicola P02.02b, assembly GCA_000291705.1. NCBI lineage: Eukaryota > Fungi > Ascomycota > Dothideomycetes > Mycosphaerellales > Mycosphaerellaceae > Sphaerulina > Sphaerulina populicola. The sequence goes on from JH792538.1 coordinate 14,234, forward strand.
GAGGGCGTGTACAAAGAAAGGGTGCAAGGTGCAAACTGCAAATGGAAGAAACTGGGGCAGAGTGCAGTGCAGTGGAGTCAGATCCACTGTGTATGCAGCTACTGTGCAGTACGGTAACGGGGCATTTGATTATTCTTAGATACAGCCTCGAAGATATGTACCTCCTGCTCCGGAGGTAGAGGATGGGAGAGAAAGAGAGAGACAGAGACAGAGACAGAGACAGAGTTATGCCAACCTCGGCCGTAGCACATCCATGGACCAACTCTTCTCGCTCTAGCGCTGGCCTTGGCGAGCGAGTGGTCGGTCGCTTGCTGGCCTCCGGGCTGCGGTGAGACTTCTTCTATCGGGACCACACGAAGGGGAAGGGGGAGGGGAAGGGGGGAAGAAGAAAGAAGAAGAGGAAGAAGAGGAAGAAGAAAGAAGAAGAGGAAGAAGAAGAAGAAGAAGAGGAAGAAGAAGAAGCAGACAACTAAAAACAAACACTACATAACCTCCTATAGATAAATGGAGCTGGACGAGCTAGAAGTAATCAATTGGTAACCGTGTCTCCGGCCAGAACATGTACCTCCTCCACTACTGTACTACAGTCCTAGAGAGAAACAACAAAATAGAGAGTGTTACTATTAACTAGTTCCAAGACCGTCATTAGCACGACCCACTCTGCTTATAGGGCGTAGCTGGCGTATTTATTCTAGGAGGTACCTCCTACCTACCTTACCTCCTACCTACATACCTATATACATACCTAAGGTATCTATAAAAATGGGCAGTCGTCGGTAGGACGGTAGGTAGGTAGGTAGGTAGGTCAGAGTAGTATACATATAACTACATGTACCTAAACTACCTAAACTAACCAACTAACTGGTTGGTTGGACCTAGGTACCTTACTAATAGCATTCATTCATTCATTCATTCTTCCAGCCGCAACAACAACAACAAGATATTACATTACCAGGACCCGACCACCCACCGTGAAATTAAAAAAAAGCTACCTGTTTGTAGCTGAATACTGAATACTATATACTGTATACTGCTGCTGCGTACAGTGCGTCAACACTTTACTTCACTGACCTCACCTTCACAGCAGCAAAAAGCACGACACATACCTAAGGTACCTACCTTAACCTAGGTACCTTACCTAGTATTCTGCTCTGCTCGCTCGACTTTCCCAACCTACCCACCTCCTCCCATCCCATCCATCCCATCCATCCCATCCATCCCATCCATCCCATCCATCCCATCCATCCCATCCATCCCATCCATCCCATCCATCCCACACAGTGAGACCACACCGGAAATTCCATCCCATTGCGGCCACTGTTCCTCTGGTTGCCAGTGCCAGGTTGCCAGTGCCAGATTGCCAGTGTCAATGCCAGGTTGCCAGTGCCAATTTACCAATGTCAGTGCCAGTTTGCCAATGCCAATGTCAATGTCAGTGCCAGTATCAGTGACCGGAGCAGCGCGGCCGGTCGCAGCACAGCACAGCCATCATCCAACCGCCATTTGAGTACTCTTCCGAACCCACAGGACACACATGTACACATGTACCGTAGGTATTGACACTATCATTCCAGAATCATGACGCACACTGCGGATGGGATTGGATTGGATTGGATTGGACCTACATCTTCCATTTTCAAAAAGGCCATTGTTGTACCATTTCACTGATCAGATATCTGGACCAACTCTCTCACACTTTGTCACTGCCTACCTATATGTACTACATAGGTACCTTACCTTACCTCTTGAATCAACGTCGGCCGATTCTCTGAGACCTCGGGCATCAAGCAGAGCCACACACACACACACACACACACACACACACATAATCTTCAAGAACACCATTTGCCACACTCAGATCAATCATGGCTGATGCTACGGAGCCACGGACCGAGGAGCCTCGCACGATCGCTTGCCCCGAAGATGCAAAAGAAGAAGAAGAAGAGCAAGATCGAAAAAAGCCCAAGCCCCTGAGCGCCGCCCAAATCGACTACGCCATCAAGCAATTCGACTGGACAAACCAGAAAATCGACCATACCATGGGCCCAGGCACAGGTAAGTCCCTCGTGTACTTTACTTCCAACCGACCTTGCACATGACTTCTTCCATCATCATTATCGAAAATTAGACTAACACGACCAACCGGTTACCTTTTATTTCCTTGCTCTGCTCCAGAAGTCACCTGGTCAGACATCATCGCCCACCAAGTCCCCCGCTCGCTCGCCATTGCTGCTCCTTCCTCCTCTTCCTCCTCCTCTTCCTCTCCCTCCTCTTCCTCCTCCCCCTCCTCCCCCTCGTCCTCGTCCTCCTCCTCTTCCCCCCCCTCCTCCTCCGCCACCACCAACCACAAGCGAGAAACCCCTTCTTCCCAACAAGTGCTGTGTTCACTCTGCCTCCAACCAACGATTACACGCTACTATCGCCCTTGCGTCTTCTTGCACCAAGTCCGGCTCCGAGCCGTGTTTCGGTGCTCGAATCCGACGTGTGCAAATCGCTTTTGGGGGAGTATGCGGAGAGGGAAGGGGAGCGTGGGCTTCGAGGGGATGGAGGCGGGGATGGAGGCGGGGGTGAAGAAGATGGGGGAGAAGATGGGGGAGAAGATGGAGAAAGTGGAGGAGGGGGAGAAGGAGGAGGGTGCTAGTAATGTCAATGATAATGTAAAGGTGGAGGTGAAGGAAGTCGAGGAGGAGGAGAAGGAAGAGAAGGAGGAAGAAGCGGCAGCAGAAAAGACTGATGAGAACGAGAAGAAGGAAGTAGAAGAGACTAACAAGAACGAGAAGAAGAAGAAGGAGACCAAGGAGACCAAGGAAGACGAGAACGAGAACGACGACGACGACGACGACGACGACGCAAAAGCTTCCTCCTTAGCAAAGTCCTTCGAAGTCATGTCCTTGGAAGTCAGCTCTACATCTCCGCCTCTCGTGGAGTGAAAAAAGAAAAGTGCAAGTGCAAGTGAAAATGCAAGTGCAAGGGCGGGCACCTAATGTACCTACATGTTAGGTATGCATCACATTCGCTAATTGATTGATGGATTGATGGATTGATGCAGCGGGAAAGATGATGGAAACCTTTGTGGTAATGTTTAATACCTTATTACATACATGTACCTAACTTCATCACTTGGGCAATCAGTAATACCTACCTAATTAATCACTTGGGCAATCAGAAATTTAATAATTAATAATAATAATGAGGTAGGTAGGTAGGTACATGTACCTTAGGTATTGATTGCTACATGTACGAGGTAGTAGCCAAGTACAGTACAGTAGGTATCATCATGCTCCAATCAATTCCTTCAGACATCTAATAGATACCTGAATTACATAGTTACCTAAGGTAGGTACCTACTGTACCTGTTAGGTATGATACAATATACATGCCATGCCACATACACACGTAATATATATATCGATCGCAACCACCAAGAAAAAAAACACCAAAGCACAGACTTGGCCAAAAAATGAAAAATGAAAAAAAAAAAGGTAAAAGATCTCTATACTACCTATGGGAGCATGCCGAGTCTGCTCGATCGATGGAATTAGGATGAAAAAACATGCCGCTGCCGAAATGGTCGAGACTGCAGCTCGTTGGTGTGGACGTGTAGCGGCAACTCGTTCCATCTCTATCCCATGCCCCGGCATGTCGTGCATCATAAATCTCGTGTCTGTCTCTGTCTATGCCTGCCTGCCTCCGCACATCATGGGTATCGTTACTGCGAGGCACACTGCACTCTTTCACCACCAGCGCCCATCTCGTCGTCATCCTCATCAGTGGCACCTCTTGCCAGGCGCTCACCCTCTTGTGACGGGTCGACCTTTTCGAGTGAATAGTCTTCGGTCATGGCATCGGGAGGTGGGATATTCTGTGGCTGGCGCGGAGGAAGGACACTCTCGAGAGCCTTGATCTGCTCAGGCGCGAGCGATGTCGGGTAGCCGTCTGCGTCGGGTGGGCCGCTGAGGCGCTCGGGGAATTTGACGTCGAATTGGACGTAGAGATTGCCGTGGTCGTGGTGTCTGTATGATGGCATTCCTTGCCCACGGATGACCTTGACCTCGCCTAGAAATTACGTTAGCGGATGATGCAAATGTGGGTGCGATGAAGGCGTCGCTGCTGCTGCTGCTGCTGCTGCCAGTCCCACTTACCTGGTGAAACTACCTCTCCGGGCAGAATCTCCACCGTCAACCACCGATCGTCGAGGTGCTCAATGTAGATGGCACCTCCCGCGAGAGCAGTCAGAAGATCAATCTCGGCGTGGTAGAAGAGGTCGTCGCCCTTGCGCTGGAAACGTGGGTGCGGCTTGCACTCAATCTCGAACTGTACGTCTCCAGGCTGCACACCAGGCATCTGGTCGCCTTCGCCCCGGAAATCGATCTTGGTGCCGTTTTGTACACCACGGTCGACATGCACATGCAGCACCTTGCGCTCGATGATCGTCTTCTTGCCGCTGCACTGCTTGCACTTGTCCTTTTCTCGGATCGACTCTCCCTCGCCATTGCAGTCGGGGCAGACGGTCTGGAAACGCTGAATCATCGGACCCATCTGGCGCATGATCGTCTTCATACCGGCACCGTTGCAGCCGGCGCAGGTCTTGACTGCGCCCTCCTTACCACCACGCCCATCGCACTTGGAGCAAATGACGGACTTTTGCAAGGCGAGCTTGGAGACCTTGCCTTTGTAGACATCCTCGAGCGAGACCTTGTGTACGTGATGGATCGTCCGCGCCTTCTTGGGACCTTGGTCTCTCATGCCGCCACCAAACATGCCACCGAAGCCACCACCTCCGCCGCCTCCGAAGAACTGTGCAAAGAGATCCTCGGCGCCCATGCCGCCCGGGCCTCCTCCGCCGCCTTGTTCCAGTCCCTCCTCACCATACTGATCGTAAATCTGGCGCTTTTGCGGATCTGACAGAATCTCGTAGGCATGTGAAATCTCTTTGAACTTTTCGGCAGCTGCAGGGTCGTGGGCATTCTTATCGGGGTGGTGCTTCAGAGCGCCTTTGCGGTATGCCGTCTTGAGTTTTGCGTCATCGGCATCTGGGGAGACGCCCAGGGCATCGTAGTATTTGGTTTCTCGCACCATGGTGAGGCGAAGCGCGGGGTACGATTAGGGTTGTTGTGATGTTGTTGGTCGACAACCGGGCTGCGATGCGTGTAGGACTTTGGGGAGAATGGAAGTCGAAGCTGAAGGGAGACGGGGTCAGCACATGCTCGCCCTAGCACGCACGCAAGTGATGATTCGTCGCAGCGGAGCAGGCAGTGTCTCGGCAACGATGATGTTGATGGTGAGAGGGAGTTTCACATACCGAAGCAAGCAGGAGTGGGTGGTTACAGCCGAGAGACACGTCTGGATGGAGTGAGGAGCGGTATGAGGCTGGTCTGGGCGATATTGTGCCAGTCAGTTGGTGATTTTATGCAAGAAATGAAGCAGTAGCACTTGGCCTGCGTCGTCGGTCTCGTCAGTTCAAAAAGACATACGCCAGAGGGTCGACAGGCATCCGGCGGAGCCACCCGCTTTCTGGCCACTTCTCTCTCCTTCCACGCCCATTCCTCTTTTGATCGGAGTAATCACATGACATACGGCTATAACTTCCTAGGTGTATAAGCTGTATAGGTCTCATTATTCATCGCTGAGCTCAGCAGGTCAATTCTCGTCATGTCTTGGCGGTCATGGTCGACTCCCGAGTCAGAAGAGTATGACAAAGTCTTTTTCTTGTACACTACATGTACCTATACTACATGTATACATCACGCTCAAGTGTACCAAAGTGTCCCTTACCACATTGCCCCGGCTCCCAAGGCAGATCCTTCACACACGCGCCCAACAATCTCCAATGCGTCACCCCTTTCAATGCATCTTGCACGCCCGAGACCCCACCGATGTTGCAAGTGAGGGCTTCGTGGTCGTCGCCTGCGGACCAAAGCTGGTCTCGGTGAGCTTGGCCTCCAACGAGCTCATCTCCGAGTGGCCGCAGACTCCACAAGTAGGTGACGGCGAGAGTGACTTCACACCTTCACCCGGAGACTACAACATACTGAGTACCCTGTAGGAGAAGTCCGCTCTGGCGCCGGTGATCAGTGAAGTGGACAATGGAGAACGACCATTGAAGAAACAAAAGACGAGCCACGATGCTCCCAAGCTACCGCCCCAAGCACCCAATGTGATCAAGCTCATCGCCACCCCCAATAGCCGCAATGTGGTGGCTGTGACTGATGACAAGTGCATACGAGTCTTCGAGGCGCCAGAGGGACGACTGACCGAACTCAGCTCGCGGCCCATGCCAAAGCGACCATGTGCTGTGCAGGTCCTGCCGGACAACGCGACCATTCTCGTGGGCGACAAGTTTGGAGATGTATACTCCTTGCCACTCATAGCGGCAACGATCGACGATGTGCAGCCGGAAGGACGAGAGACGGAGCCAGCCGCAAACACGCCTTTCAAGCCGTCCGCGAGCGAAGCCACAGTTCACAGCCAGCGCAATCGACAAGTGCTAGCCGCACAAATGAATCAGAAGAACTTCACACCAAAGAAAGAGGTTCTGAATTTCGAGCATCGGCTGGAGCTTGGCCATGTGTCCATGCTTACAGACCTCAAGTTCTTGACTCGTGAAGTAGAGGGCAAGCAGCGAGGGTATATTGTCACCGCAGACAGAGATGAACATATCCGGATCTCGAGAGCTCCCCCTCAAGCTCACATCATCGAAGGTTATCTTCTTGGACACAAAGAGTTTGTGAATCGAATCTCCCGGGTCGGCCACAGTGATATTCTCGTCAGTGGAGGAGGCGATGACTGGTTAGGAATCTGGAACTGGCAGACCTTTCAGCTGATGAAGAAATTCGACTTGAAAAGTTTGGTCAAAGAGGTGGTCAAGGATTCCGAAGCAAAGATGGCAGTTTCCGGAATCTGGAGTTTTGACGTACAAACCAGTCATGGAACCGATTGTGTCATTGCTGTTGCTTGCGAGAGGGTCTCGGCTCTTTTCTTCATTTCGAGAGCAGCGTTGGAACAAGCCTCGCCACAGTCCGATGAGTCCTCACCCTACAGCAAAATGGCGTCCACTACGGTACCATTACCAGCCGCTCCGCTCGACGTTGCCGCAATCGGAGACCAACTACTAGTGTCTGTGGATGTTCGCATTGATGGCTCGAAACGACTGGGTTCAGTGGTGATTGGTGTCGACGCCAGTCCTGAAGTTCCCGTACGATGCAGTGCTTGGCAGCCTGTTGCAGAGAGCTTTGATTTGAATCTACTCAACGAGCATCCTTCACTGGTGACGGAGTCGAACGATCAGGAATTGGATACTTTCCTGTATAGTGTAGCAAACCTGAGGAAGCGGAGAGATGAGGAACAGCAGGATGCTACTGTCGAAGAAGAATAGTGATGGTGACATTACGCGCCTCGCAGTTGTAGAACAAGATGAAAAGCAGAGTATCCACGTGACCTGCCAGTGGCATAGCCCGCAGAAAGTTTTCCTCCAAATATCTTCACAGAACATCGTAATAGAGGAGAAGAGTATGAGAGACAAGACTGAAGAATTACTCATTATTACATCGGTAGGTTGTTTGATATTGAAAACCAATCGACCCCCCAATCCAACGCCTGCGCTTGGGTATCTACTACAAAGAGTTTCCAAACCAACAAAAAAACGCATCACGCTCTCCCCCATCCATCCCATCCATCCATCTCTCTCTCTTTCACCTCCCATTCAACAACCACGGAATAAAGCGATCCACATCCCTCTCCCTCACCTCCCCCTTCTCGACACTCCTCCCCTTCCGATCACGACTGCGATAACCACAGCCAGCAAACGCACACTCCCACACGCCATAACCAGGCCAAAGCTCACCCTCGCCCTGCCTCATCTGCCGACTGGGCAGTCCACAATCGCATTTGGGGTTCTCGCCATGCACCTGCCAGACATGCCAGTCGCGATCCAGTGTATTGGCGCGGCCGCGTGGACAGCGCGTGTTGGTGCACGGGTGGTAGGTTCGTCCGGCGCGCGAGTTGAAGAGGTTCGGGTCGGAGACGAGTGATGTGCGGCGTGAGCGGGGGCCGCCGCAGCTTGTGCAGGGGTGTTCGGAGTCGGTGGCTTTGAGGGGTGAGGTTGGCGTGGGGATGTCGGGGTGTTGGGCTTCGGGCGTGGTGGAGTCTGGGGAGGGGGAGGGGAGGATGTCTGTTAGGGAGGTTAGTCTTTTTTCTTTTTTCTTTTTTCTTTTTTCTTTTTCTTTATTTTTGAGAGGTCGATTGGGGACTGACTGACCGAGATAGCTCGTAATGGCTGTGGTTTCGAAGCATGATGCTATCGTTTCCATGTCTGCTTCTTCTTCTTCTTCTTCTCCTTCTTCTTCTTCTTCTTCTTCTTCTTCTCCTTCTTCTTCTTCTTTCCCTTCTGTCTATAACGAGCGAGCGTAGCGAGCGTAGCAAAGCGTAGCGAACGTAATCTATTCCTCCTCTTATAAAAACAAACCAAAAAAAACAAAACACCAACCAAACTTTTGATAAACCCAAAAGGAATTGAAGAGAGAGAGAGAGAGTAGAGAGAGAGAGAAGAAGAGAAGAAGAGAAAGCCCGTCTCTCCGAATATAACAAAAAGAAAAAAAAATCCTTATCTCTCACTCACTCTCCCACTCTCCCACTCTCCCCCCAACATCCATGTCAAACCACGCGAAACCGTAACATAGCCTAGAGTTAGACAACCCAACCCAACCCAATTCCCGCGTTGAGAACAGAACCCAAACAAGTACCGTGCACACACACATACACACACACACACACATGAAAACATAGGTATGTATACCCATGTTTAGTGTAGATGATTAGCTTGGGTTCGTAGGTGAGGTGAGGACCGTGTGTTGGGTAGCAACTACCAACAAACTCCTAATAGAAGTTTCTAAGTTCTCGTGGAGGTAGGAATTGTTAGAGATCCCAGTTCTCTTTTGGGCAGCAATAACAAAGTCACCACAAATTATTTCTTTTTTTTTCTTTTCTTTTTTCTTGGCGGTCGTTTTTGTTTCATACATCAAGATAAAGAAGATAAAAAAGATGGCGGGTCCTGTAGTCTGTAGTCTGTAGGTGGACTTCTGACTGGGGTGGTTGGGTTGGGAATTTGGGGAATTGGGAATTTGAGATGGGATGGGATGGGATCTTTTAATCTTTATTATGAGAGGTACATTATACATACATGTAGGTATGATTGTTGTTGTTGTTGTTGTTATCGAAAGACAATCATGCGTGAACTTTGCAACACACA
>JH792538.1:27753-41972 GCA_000291705.1 Sphaerulina populicola P02.02b
GAAAAAAGAAAAGAAAAAAAAAAGAAAGAAAGAAAAAAGAAAAGACTTACGAAAGAATGCCTCCAATCGCAAGTAAAATGCCCATCAAACTCCCATCCGTCAGAGATTTTCCCGACACAATCCACCCCATAGCCACAATCGAGCACGTCTTGAAATGTCCCACGACAGTACTACTCACAGGACCCGCTTCGTGAATAATGACGAATTGCGAAAGATTGATCAGACAGGCCAACAATCCACTCTAGAGATTTTTCTCTCTTCGTGTCAGCAAACATGTTTTTTTGTTGTTGTCGTCTCTGTTTCCTCCTTCCCCTCCCAAAAAGGAAAAAGGAAGAAAGGAAGAAAAAAGAAAGAAGAAAAAAGAAAAAAAAGGAAAGGAAAAAAAAAAACTCACAACCCCAATCAAGCCATAAACTCCCTTCCCCATGTCCCTCCACACGGTAACATCATCGGCAAAAGGAATCACATACAACATGACCAAGACGCTAATCGGCGCCTGGTTCATCAACAGTTGCATACTCGAGCAATTCAATTGTTCATGATACCATTGAATCCACACGGTATACAACGAACTCGCCCCGACGCCCACAATAGCAAAAGCAACTCCCAAGGGTGTCGTAGTCGCAATCGCAGTCGCAGTCGCAGTCGTAGAAACCCGTTCACCCGCATTCCCCCCCCCTCCCTCCTCCTCCTCCTCCCCCTCCTCCTCCCACAGCAGAAGTATCAAACCACGAAACAACAGCAACACCAACACAAACGGGCGCCAAAGTCCAAGCAGCGCTAGCAGGAATGCCACGTTGATACAAGGCAAAATTCAAGAGCGCGACGCACGGCGTCAAGAGCACGCGAGCGACTTGGTAGAATTGAATCGTCGAGTACGCGAGCGAAGCATTGGGGAGGACGACGTTGCAAATCATGGCGAGCGCCAGAGGGAGCAGCGTGTACGCGTCGAGTTTGATCGGAGGGAAAAGTGCTTGTGGCGCGGGCGCTTTTCGGAAGAAGAAGAAGGAGGAGAAGGAGAGAGAAGGGGGGTGGGAGAGGAGGTAGAGAAGTAAAAATGTGACAAGGAAGTGAAAGGCCGCGAAGCTGACTTGGGCGTGTCGAAGGGAGGGGGTTTGGAAGATGCGTTTGTTGATGAAGACCTAAAAGGGGTTGGGGGGGTTGTAGTTTTGCGTGAGAATAAGATGTTTGAGTTTTTTTTTGGTTTTGGTTTTGGTATTGGGTGGGATTTTTTTCTCTTACAATGGCTGCTGTAGATGCGGTATTGACGCATGCGCTGATCCAGAATCGATTACTGAGACCTTTGGAGGAGGAGGAGGAGGCGATCATAGTAGGAGGTGGTGGAAACCTATCCAGGTCGAGATTGTTGTCTTCTTCTCCTTCTTCTTCTCCTTCTTCTTTTTCTTTTTGCTTGAGAAAGGACTGAGCTTCTTCGTGGTCGTCAATAAACTCTCTCTGCTTCTCTTCTTGGTCCATAGTCGTCAAGTGATGATGATGATGATGATGATGATGTGTACTGCTGAAGAAAGAAGAAAGAAAAAAACAGAATCTCTCGCATTTTGCACATGCATGTACTTTACGCCTGGACGCGTCGACCACACCATCTCCCTACATTCCAGAGGCAAGAATGTCTCCCTTGCGCAAAAGAAAAAAAAGCCATTATGTGATCTACCTCATAGCTGCCCATCTGGAAATAAATCATTATCGTGGCCTTTTTTTTCAGACCATACTCGGTGATTTGATAGATACCATGGAAACAGTAGCAACAGGATGGAATACGAGTGGTGAGTGAAAACCCCCCAAAAAAAAAGAAAAAAACAAACCAGTCTGCTCATCATTCGTGGCTAATACATCCCAACAGGCCGTCTGGAATCGCGCTTCTTCGTCGACGACGGCTGTTGGAAAGATGCTCCCGTGCTGACAGGGCAGACATGTTTCGAACCATTGCCGGATGTTCGCAACATACTGGTGACGGGAGGAGAAGGCTTCATTGCCTCGTGGTTGGTCCGACATTTAGTCACCAAGTACGCCCACTCGTACAACGTCGTCTGCTTCGATAAGCTGGACTACTGCAGCTCACTGAACAACTCGCGCATGCTCGAGGGTCGACCGAATTTCCGCTTTTTCCACGGTGACATTACCAAAGAATCCGACGTGCTCAAGTGTCTGGAAATGTACCAAATCGACACCATTTTCCATCTGGCGGCGCAGAGCCATGTCGACTTGAGCTTTGGCAACTCCTTCACCTTTACCCACAATAACGTCGTGGGCACGCATGTGCTGCTCGAGAGTGCCAGAGTCATGAAGACCATCAAGAGGTTCTACCACATCTCTACGGACGAGGTATTCAGCAATCAATGTGACGACAGAAAGGAGGGGATATATGGAGAGCTGTACTGACACGGATGCGCAGGTGTATGGAGAGGTGCCGAAAGGGGAGGCAGAGCTGCACGAGGACAGTCCGCTGCATCCCACGAATCCCTACTCTGCAAGTAAGGCTTGTGCCGAGATGATGGTGAGAGCGTATGTGAAGAGCTACGAGCTGCCGGTGGTGATGATCCGATTGAACAACGTGTACGGTCCGCACCAGGTAGGTGACGACGCACTCCTCACGATTGCATTCACCAGGATGGGCTGGCTAACCTTTTTGGGGGGGGTGGTTTTTAGTTTCCAGAAAGTGCGTATCCCTTTTTTTTTCTTTTTGTTTTTTTTTTCCCAAAAGGAAGAAAAGAAGAAAAAAAAAGACGGATGAACAACTGACCAACTGACCGACTGACACACTCTCCTACTCCACCCCCCCAGAAATCATCCCCAAATTCATCAATCTCCTCCAGCGCAACAAACCCCTCTACATCCACGGCAAAGGCGACAACTCGCGGCGCTATCTCCACGCGGGCGACGCAGCCGACGCCTTCGACACGATCCTACACAAAGGCACCATTGGCGAAATCTACAACGTCGACTCCAAGGACGAAATCGAGAATCTCAGCCTGGCCAAAAAACTCTGCCAAGCATTTGGAGTCGGAGAAGACGACGAAAAAGGCTTCGAGAGTCGCATCCAATACACGCGAGACCGCCCTTTCAATGACTGTCGGTATGCAGTCAATGGGGACAAACTGGCGGCGCTGGGATGGAAGCAACGAGTGGCGTTTGAAGACGGATTGGCGCAGTGCGTGGATTGGTATCGGAAGTATTCGACGTGGTGGGGGGATATAGCGAATATTCTGACACCGTTTCCGGAAATCAGCAGTATGAAAGCGGGAGGAGGAGGAGGAGGAGGAGTTGGAAGAGAAGAAGGAGAAGGAGAAGGAGGAGGAGAAGGAGGAGTCGGAAGAGAAAGAGGATTCGGATTCGGAGTCGTCGGAGTCGGAAAAGGAGCCCCCGCCAGTGTGTCCCATGTCGTGCAAGCCAAGGTCGGCGCGGAGCCTTATGATCCCGCGCGTGCAGGGAAGAAGCAGCAGCTGAATGGTTTCGTCGTTAAGAAACGCAAGGCGGACGCATTGGACGAAGAGGTGGAGTAAGTAGGGAACTGTATACCTCCCTTCTACCTCCTCCCTTTTACCTCCTCCCTTTGCAGTTAGTGTAGACCACCTCATGTTTCACATGTTCCACCAGGAAGTCCTTGTTCTCCAACCATCACACCCCATCCATGCTCACACACAGTACATGTATAGCATGCCTCCAAAAAGCTAAATGGTGTGAAAGTGAGTGATAACCACTGTAGAGGTGTGTGTGCATGTGTTTGGGACGTTGGCTATCTCGCAACGTAATATACAAGCTGCTACTGCTGCTGCTGCTGCTCTGCCCACATTCCTCCCATCACTCTACTCTCCGTGGCCATGTCGACAAAAAAACTGTCCATGACCCTGAAATCTGTCGATGTCAATTGCTTTCCTGTCGCGTGCCGCTCCTGGGTAGCCGACTCCATGCACCTAAACGCCTTTTGCAGCCCTGAATCCTTTTTTTCCAAACTTCTACGCGCGAATCGGGGGTATCAAGTCGAAATGACTAGCGAGTGAATCGTCGAAAATTATAAAATATCCCAATAAATGCGCCTGGTCCTCATCGCGTTTCTTGTCGCGGTCTGTACAATGCTGGACATGTGCTCCCATCGGGTGGTGGTTTACTCATTCTTCGTCCTCGTCGTGCGAGTGCGTGTCTCCGCCTTCTCCCTTGTGCACCTTACGATGTCTTCTCAAATTAGAGACAACAGAGAAATGACGTCCGCAGCCGTCCACGTCGCAAGCAAATGCTGTGACTGGTCAGTGGACATATTCAGACGTGACAACAAGTCACCTCACTTACGCTTCTCGCCCGTGTGGCTGTACATGTGTGTTTGCAGCGAACTTGGTCTCGTAAACCGCTTGTCGCAAATCTTGCACTTGTGCTTCTTCTGCGAGCTCGACGACACCTTGGAGCTAAACTGTCCCATCATCGATTGCGGTGCTGGTGGCAGGCCTTGCAGTGCATGCGGTGGAGGCAGTGTTCGGGAGTGCGAAAGGTCGGCAGACTCGCTGGCGGAGCTGTAGTCCACCGAAGCTTCGCTCACGGAACTGTTGTAATACGTCGGATACGTGCTGCCCGAGGAAATCGACGAGTGCGACGAGTGTCCTGCGGGGAAGCCGTACGAGTCTGTCGCAGCTGATCGGGCGGGATTCGTCGCGCCATAGATGTTTCTGGGAGTGATGTCTGATTGGCTCATGGCCACCATGCCACGGCTGGCGTCCAGAGCATCACTGAAGCTTTGTCGCTCCGCTTCTGAAGCTTGGTTCAGTCTGGTATTGAAGTCAATCAGTGAACTCTGGCGGAGTCGTTGGGACTCGACTGGCTCGCCGAGGAAGGCGCTGGAAGCTACTGACGGGTGCGATGAACGCCTGTCGTATCCGTATGCAGTGGCGTATGAAGGTGCGGCCGTGGGCGTATATGTCGATTGCGGGGATGGGCCAGATGTGTAGGATGCACCATACGGCCGGGGCGCACTCATGTCTTGAGCAAGTTGTAAGCTAGTGTCCTCGAAGAGCTCCGGGTCCAATGGGGAGATAATACCTTGAACAGGAAGGCCGCCAGCATAGGCAGGAGAAGCAGTGGGTGCGTGCACGTATCGTGAATCTGCACCCACGGTCGTCTGAGGCATCGGGGACGCGTACATGGGACCCTGCGTGGAAGCCGGCGACGACCCCCAAGGATTCGTGAAGTGCGGCGGCTGAGGGAATCGCGCATTGTCGTAGCCCATGTTGCTGAAGGGATGCTGCTGACGGGAGTCCACAGCCATGGCCATGGTATCGACGTGGTATGATATTGAGATGGGAGGAGGTGGAGGAGGACGAGGACGAGGGCGCAGGCTGAGGGTGAAACAAAAGGCCTTGGCGAGTAGTGATCAACTCTGGAGAAGGAGTTCCCAAAACGTGGAGAGGCGATCGACCACGGAGGATGTGCGGGATCAGCGTGCTTAAGTGCTCCGTCTGTCAAGGCTGGGAAGGAACCCAAATCAGGCAGTGGGCCTTGGGGAGTCCTCTCGCGGCAAGTGCGAGTGACGATCGAATCGGGGGCGAGCGAAGGCGAAGGGAGGGAGTGGTTCCTGGAGCTGGAGGGAGCAGTGCGAAGGCTGTCAAGACTCAATGGGTACAGTAGGAGGTAGCAGTGGCACCGGTATGGGATGCAGCTAGAGCAGCGGGTCTTGGACCGTCGCCGTTGACGGGTGGGTGTTTCAGATGGGCGACGGTGGCCGAGGGCAGCATTCGTCCAGTCCAGAGTCCAGCCGCGGTGATGGGGCGGAGGCGAGAGCGCAGTGAGGCAGTGGTGTGGTCCTTGGTGGTCCTTGGTGGTCCTTGGTGGTCCTTGGTGGTGATTGATGGACTGGACGGGGCGGGGCGGGACTGATATGGTGGAATGGGGGAGGGAGTAGTGAGGCAGTAGGGGCGTGCGAGTGCGACAGATCTTTTGTGGATCGGGGCGCTGATCTTGAACGAAGACAGCAAAGGGCAGCCGGAGCTGCTAATATGTATGTAGTGAACAGACACTACCACCACAGCGAGCGCTGCGTCGGCCACCCTTCACCTCCAGGCTCACCCTTTCACGGATGACCTCAGTGGAGGAGGGCAGGGAAGGGAAGGGAAGGGAAGGGAGCAACGCCAAAGCCAGAGCCAAAAGCCAGAGCCAGCGCCAAGGCCAGCCAGCGCAAGCCACCCGGCGCGAAGGGTCCCTCTGTGAACTCTGAAACGAAGCAAGATTTCTCGCGCGCAGCGAATGTGGGGAGGGGGGAGGGGAGCAGCCCGGTCCCGCCCTCCGTCATGGCGGCAGGGGTGCAAGGGGTGCACCTCCGTTTTGTTGCCAGTTGCCCAGTGTGCCCAGTTGCCACTCATCGTTGAAATCTCTCACACCGTGACCAGTGACCACGACGGCCACGCTCACGCTCCACGCTCACGCTTCGTGCTTCACGCTTCACGCTTCATCACGCTTCGCTCACACTCACGCTCACGCCCTCGCCCTGCTGCACCAAGTCCACACTTCCCTCCTAGTGCACTCCCTCACTCTGCGCTCGGCCCATCGCGATGCGGAAATGAGGCTGATGTGATTGTTGTAGCGTATCGCATCGCGTCGCCTCCTCTGCACTCTGCACTCCCTGCTGGGTGGGTCTGCCACTAATCTACCTACAGTAGTCGCATTTGCCCGTCAGAACTCAGAAGGAGGAAGAGGAGGAGGACTACCTCCTAGGAGTCTCCGTCCTCTCTCCTCATCAGCAGGCGTGTGGTGTGTATAAACATTCACCGTGCATAATTCGGCAGCGCCATCGCATTCGCCAGAGCCACCACCTCACAGTGCGTGGACGCGGGAATAGCCTTTGCCACCTATCGCAGGAGTAGGAGGTAGGAAGTTCTCGTCGTGGAGTGCAAACATCCGAGCCAGACCACTACTTGGCTGAATTGGCTGCACACCCACCGCCGAAAAACCACCATTACCTCCTGCTGAGCTGGCCATTCCAATGATGCACCCCACCAACAAGCAATCATCATATGGCCAGTGGCGTAGCACACCTGCTTCTCTACATGGCAAGCTTGCCAGTCTGCCGGTCGTGTGTCTTGCATCAACGTACCTAGGAGGTACTGGGTGCGCTGGTTGTCACAAGCGCAATTCATTGGCACAACGGCGCGCGCCACCAGCAGAGGCCATCCAGTGCGCTTCCTCGACGAAGCCTGTAAATTGCAATCTTTCCTCCGCCTCTGCTCGTCGTATACGAGGATACCCGGACACTGCAGTGACATCCCCGCCTACCTCCTACTCTCTCTCTCTCTCTCTCTCCCTCTCTCCCTCTCTCCCTCTCCCTCCCTCTCTCCCCCTCTCGCTCTCACGCTTGGCGGAGGTACTTTAGCGAGCGGGCCTTTTCCTAGTGACAGAAAGTTACCTTTGCCTCTACTGTAGTGGTGAGCGAGGAGCCGGAGCTTGCATCTGCACAGTGCTGTCAGGAGACTCAGGACGAGTGACTAGCGTGCCTCGTTTGCGCACGCTCAACCACGCCTTTGCCTCCATGCACTCGCTTGCTGTCGTCACCTCCAATAAATTGCTCGACCACACGCTGTAGGCCGTTGCATCCATTACGCCTTCTTCCTCCAGCATCTGTCTGCTTCTCGCAGCAGGCATCCCTCCGCACCCTGTGACGCCCTCGGCTTCTCTGTTCTCATTTGATAGTGCCCAGTCGCGTGCGCCACTGTTCTCTTCGGCGTCGCTGACCGCACCAATCGCGAGCGTTCCTGGCTCGAAGGCGTACGCCATTCACTTAAGCTCCAATGCTACGGCACTGCTGACCCGATTAGCTAAAATAAAAGGCTTGCAGCCAAACTCAAATGAGGCCAGCCACGCCATTATGCTTGTAGAAGCACCCTCAACCTTAAAAAGCTCGACTGGCGCCGAAGAGGGATTGGCGCTGTAACTGCCTTATGCGACGCTGTGATGTTATGGATGATGGCACTCCGGATGCTTACTGCTCCTCTGATTGCGGCTTGTATTTATCCCAAGTACCTCCTACCGCTGGCGTGGACCTTTGTAGGAGGCACCTCCTACCTCCTAGCTGCTGACTGTCCAAGGTGCTGCTTGAGCGTCTGTGATGAAAGAGGTCAGCCAATTCTGCGCATTGGTTGACTTCCTGGTTGTTGATATGCGCGTACAATTGGCTTTCGAGATCCATGCTGAATGGTGCCCACAGATGCACTAGGTGGTACGCAGCGCAGCACACAGAGCCATTCCCATGCTACGGCTCTTGCGAAAGTCTCCCATGCCATGAACCTATTCTGGCATCTGCTCATTGTATCGGGTTTGGCGTGCTGGCCATGGAGAAAGAAGCTATGTACCTCCTAGCTTCGAGGGCTCACGAGTCATACGTGCTGGGGATTCTCGCCGTCATGAACGTGTGTGCAGCGTGTGCAAGCAGCCAGCCAAGCGCAAGGAAGAAGGATCGGGTACACGACTCTCGTCGAGCATCTTCCAGAACAGATCAACAACACGTGCAAGTGATGAGGTCTAAGGGGACGACCTACATGTATTTGGAAGTTGCGCATAGGAGGTATGGAGGTATCTCCTTCTCCTATCCTGAGGTAGAATAGAATTGCAGCTGCGCAGAAAGTGCTCCTTCGAGGCTCCAGCGGAAAGATGCTAGCCCGTTTGGACCATGATCGACGATTTTGCACTGGGGGCTTGTACCTACCTCCTAGGAGTAGGAGGTGGAAGCTGAGCGAGCGAGGGATTCAGCAGATCAGCATAGCCGTCTTCCCCGAGCGACACCACCAGTGACCAGTGACCACCACCACTCCACCACTCCACCACTCCACCACTGCCCCCGGTGCCCCGTCCACCACCGCAACGGCGCAACCGGCAGACGCGCCACTAGCAGATGGTCTGCCGCGCAGCTGGAAGAAATCCCACGTTGACCTTTTGTTTTTCTCCCAGGTACAGTATGTACCTCCTACCTACTAGGAGGTACCTCCAGGACCGCACCATCACCAACGCCTCACCACCACATGCCTTCCCTCAGGCAGCCGACGTGCTAGAGACATCATTGAACGTCGACTGACCTCACAGGCCACGGCGTGCGAGAAGCTCGCGCCGGTTGAACTTGTCACATCACTCGTTCGCATGGAACGCATGGATCTGCAGAACCATGGGGAGGGAACCAAATCGCAGCCTTCCTTGTGTGCTCTATAGCATCATACCTCCTAACGACAGCCTCACCAAAAAGACGCGAGCCGAAATGGCTCAGGATGGCCCGACTGCGAACACGGCTCCGTGTTGATGCATAGGTACATGTACTGTACCTCCTACCTCCTAGGTACAACTGGACCTCCAGCGGCTGCCGAACGTCTGGACTCGGAAGCTCGAATCATGCCGATAAGGGCACACGTCGCAATGCTCATTTCTCCGAATATCAAACTCGTCAATGAGGTCTCTCGAAGCACCAGCATTCAACCTGCCAATCACACCAAGCGGGAAAATGCTCCTCGCAGCCATTTGCCCCAGTCCCTGCAGCTTCAGTCTGGCTCAGATGTGGAGCGAGACATGAGTCGTGCTCGGGCATACCTCCGGATGTCGCTTGATGTAACTTTGGCTTCATGGGTTTCCCAACAAGGCCCTGGCACAGGCACAGGCACAGGGTTGATGGACAGCGATGAGAACAAGTTCTACCTCGCTGTTGACTGCCTGTATCCATCAATCTAGCTGCACGCATATGACTCTGGATTCCCTCGCTGCCCTTTGGCCACCCCCTTCTCTCTGGAAATGCTCTCGAATCAGTCCCTTCACACACTGATTTCTATTCTCTAGCGCCTGCGTATGCGTGTGCAGGTCGCCGCGTGTGTGCCTGCGCTGATGCCCAACGTGCAGTACCTACCTCCTAGGAGGTAGAAGTGCATTCGCATCTACGATTTGAATTCGCGAATGTCAGTCAGGGGGCCATCAATGTTCTCGGGACGGCAAGCTCTAGGAGCTATTCTGCCGCACACTTGTGAAGCCTCGCCTGACGGATCCCCCTTCACATCATTTGCGATTTGAATTGCTTGTTCGGTGTCTGCGCGACTACTAGGTATGGCAGGCTCCAATAGGAGGTAGCTTGGAATGCTCACAGCCTTCACAGGTGTGCAACGATGTGCTTCGTAACTGTATGCCAAGTGCTCTGACTTGGTTGACAAATCCGAGTACCAGTTCAGGGGAAGCAGCGAGAGCCATCCCTCGCAACAACATCTACTCATGCCCCTTGCTCGCCACGCAAAATGTCGTCCAGCTCCCACTCGACCTCAGCACCAGCAATACCCCCTGCTTGCTTCCAAAACTTCGACAAATGCCTCGTTCCAGAATCACAGATGACCGTAACAATCCTCTTCCCACTGCCCTCCCAGCCTTCCTGCTTCACCAATTTCGCCACAGCAACGCAATTCACCGCACTACTCGCACCCACAAACAACCCTTCCTTCTCCACCAGCCACCGCGCCATTTGCATCGCTTCGAAATCACTCACTTTGACCGCATCATCAATCAAATGCATTCCCGCTTCGAAATTCTTCGTCAACCGCGTAATCCCCACCCCTTCCACAATCGAATCCACTTGATGTCTCCGTCGTGTCCCTTCTGCTTCCGTCGGGGAAAACATGACGCCGTATTTGATTTTGTTGTATAACCCGGACCCTTGCGGATCTGCGAGTACAATTCGCACGTCGGGAAGGAGAGGTTTGAGATGGAGCGCTACACCGGAAATTGTCCCGCCTGTTCCCGCGCCTGCTATGAAGACGTCTATTCCACCACTCCCACTCCCACTCCCATTACCATTACCATTACTACTACTATTATTATCACCTCGATTACAACAAGTCTGCCGATAAATTTCCGGCCCCGTAGAATTCTGATGCGCGAGATAATTTGCCGTGTTTTCGAATTGATCCGCGAAAAAACCTCGACCCACTCGAGTGGGGTCGTTGGTGTGTTCTTCTGCGCGGCGACGAGCGAGATTGACGAATTGGTTGCTGTCGATGATGGAGGCTGGCGGGACGCGTTCGATTGTTGCGCCGAGATGGAGGAGGAGATTGGACTTTTCGCTGGAGATGTCCGAGGGCATGCAGCTGTGATGAGAGGGGATGAGAGAGAGAGAGAGAGAGAGGAGGGTTAGGGGTGTCGTTTAGAAGGGGGATTTCGGGGAGTTTTTTCTTTTCTTTTTTTTTGGTGAATGAATGAATACTGTGCTGTGCTGTTCTTGTGGTATAGTGTGATATCCATTCCTCCCACACAACAAAACAATCAACAAATAAAATAATACGTACATATGCGCTTTATACCCTCTCGCCCTCGCCACCGCAGCCAGCGAAATCCCCGTCGAGCCCACCGTGCCTTCATAAATGGTATCTCCACGATGCGGAACCAGCAGACCAGCTTCTTCCGCATGCGTAATCATGGAGAGTGCCACGCGATCCTTGGGACTATTGCCCGCTCCATTCAGAAATTCCGCTTTGGCCAAAATTTCACATCCTGTCGCCGCGCTGAGTGCTCCTAGTTTGATGAGTGGCGTGTTTCCGATGAGACCGGCGACGCCTTCGCGGATGGGGTCGGGGGCGGTTGATGCTGATGCTGCTGCTGCTGCTGCTGCTGCTGCGGACTTGGTGTGGTCTTCCAACTGGACGTAGAAATCTGCTTGACCCGGCTGTGGTGGTGGATGATGATGATGATGATGATGGGGACTGGATCGGATATGGCGTACACGCTTGCGGAAGGCCTGCTCGAGGTCGGGGTAGAAGTCTTTGAAGCCGAGAGTTACGAATATGCCTAGGAGAAACCCTCCCGTGGCGGTGAGTTTTTGGCGATTGTCGATGATGCTGTTCCAGACATGGCTCCAGAGGTCTGTGAAGATGTTACCCATTTTTTTTTGTTCTTCTTTCTTGTATGCTAGTGGGTTTGTTCTTGAGGCATTGTTAATTGATCATGATGTCGTTCATGAAAGGGTGGTGGTGTCACTGGTGTGATGATATTTACATATTGTCGTCCAAGCTTTCAAGGTTCGGACAGAGCTCCAAACCTGGCAAGAGGCCACAACTTACCTAGTTTCTAAAACAAACTCCCAAAAACTTCGTACTAAAATCCTGCTGCCCTATACTCGTACGTATGTTCGTTATACATTCGCGGGACTCTCGCGATTCTATGTATATAGTACACTCGCGGGAATACGTATTCACGTATGTATTTATAGGCGTGAATGCGCCTGTAAATGCATACATAAATAACTACCTGAATAGTAGGTACGTAGAAGAATCGCGAGAGTCCCGCAAATGTTAACAAATACGCGTACGAGTGTAGGATAGTGGGATTTTGGTACGAAGTTTTTGGGGCTTTGTTTTAGAAACTAAGTTGTGGCCTCTTGCCAGGTTCAGAGCTCCCTAGTTCGTACCCGGGAAGTGGAGATGGACACCTCCGAGCTGACCGCAGACACTCGATGAGGAGTGTTGATTTGGGAAAGACAGCGACTACATATTGTACTGCTTCCACCCAATACCCATGGACTCGCCCACGGTCAGTCGCTTGTTCCGCCAGCTGGCCAAGCATCACTTCTGCCACGAATCTCACCATCGCGCCCGTGTCGTCGCCAGCAGCAGCAGCAGCAGCAGTACACAATGTCGACGCCAGAGTACCAAAGCGATGAAGAGGGATCGCGAGAGCCATTGGCAGCAGAGGACCGACCGCTTCCCCAGTGAAAGGGTGGAAGAGTACAAGAGATATCCGACCGTGACCGCAGATGGGCTGCGCTGGCGACGAGAACGACCGCGGAAGGTGAAGATGTTGATGCGGGACTTTGTCGAGGACAGCTTGTACAACCCGCAGTACGGCT
Organism: Sphaerulina populicola P02.02b; assembly: GCA_000291705.1. Classification (NCBI taxonomy): domain Eukaryota; kingdom Fungi; phylum Ascomycota; class Dothideomycetes; order Mycosphaerellales; family Mycosphaerellaceae; genus Sphaerulina; species Sphaerulina populicola. The sequence goes on from JH792538.1 coordinate 40,607, forward strand.
ACTTCAGCAAGAATGTCACCATCTTCTCGCCAGGAGCGCCGTTTGATTTCCCCAAGTTAAAAGACGAACCCGAGTTCTATGACTTGCTGGGCGACCGATATACGCAATTTGAGGATAAGCTGGATGACAAGGGACACCACGAAGCGCGACAGCTCTGGCACACGCCGACAGAGCTCTTCCGGCCCTACTATGGAGAGGCGATTGCGCGATATATGGTGGCCAATTACAAATTGACGCTCTACCCGTACCACGATTTGGTCATATATGAAATGGGTGCAGGCAACGGCACGCTCATGCTGAATATCCTCGACTACATCCGACATACGGACCCCGAGGTCTACGCGCGCACCAAGTTCAGAATCATCGAAGTGTCAACTGCACTCGCACACTTGCAGGGACAGAAACTGAAGTCTTCTGCTTCGGCACGAGGGCACGAGGACAAGGTGGAAATCATCAACAAATCCATGTTTGACTGGAACGTGTACGTGCCCACACCCTGCTTCTTCCTCGCCATGGAAGTCTTCGACAATTTCGCCCACGACGTTGTTCGATACGATCCCTTCACGGAAGAAGTCATGCAAGGATCCGTCCTCATCGACGGCGAAGGCGAATTCTACGAATTCTACAGCCGCACCCTCGATCCCGTCGCTGCTCGTTTCTTGCGCGTCCGAAATGCCGCCTGTCAGAATCGCCCCTACGCGCATCCTCTCAGCGGGTCGAAAACTCTCCGGCATCTGAAGCATCGCATGCCCTTTACGCCGAATCTGACTGCGCCGGAGTACATCCCGACACGGCTGATGCAATTCTTTCAAATTCTCGCAGATAAATTCCCCGCGCACAGACTCATCACCTCCGACTTCCACAGTCTGCCCCAAGCAACCGTGGGATACAACGCACCCGTCGTGCAAACCCGATATCAGCGCCGCACCGTTCTGGTGCGAACACCATTAGTGCAACAGGGATATTTCGATATTCTCTTCCCCACCGATTTCGGAGTCATGGAAGACATCTATCGCGCGACCACGGGGAAACTGACGAAAGTGATGACGCATGAGGATTTTTTTCAACGATGGGCTTATGTTGAGGATACCCAGATGCGAAGTGGGGAGAATGCTTTGTTGAGTTGGTATAAGAATGCGAGTGTCATGGTGACTGTATAAAGTAGGTAGGTAGGTAGGTAGGTAGGTACCTACATTACAATGTCTGTTGGTTGAACAGAAGCTAGGTATCTACAATTACGAAACTATTTTATTCGCTCATACCTGCAATAGGCGGTTCCTGATCAAAAGAACTCCTTTACATGTAGTTGTTGAATTTATGTCTGCTATGGGTGTATGTGTCCGTTTACGAACCTCTCTCTCTCTCT
>JH792538.1:42970-59420 GCA_000291705.1 Sphaerulina populicola P02.02b
CCGTCCCCCCCCTCCCTTCCATCGTACACGCTAATACAGACACACACACACACACATACACACAGGAATGCATCACAAATCACATTACTTCACTTCGTGGCGGTAGTACTCTCCCTCTTCCGCCGTCTCCTGTCCCTCGCATTCGATCGCAACGCATCAGGCGTGACGAATTCCTTTGGTAGAGCAAACTCCTGTTCATCGAGATCGGGCACGGGGTGTCCAAAGGCCGTCACGTTCCTCGCGGTTGATCGCGACTTACTAAGTGCGGCGTCTCGCAAGTGGCGTTTGGCGTAGAAGCTGGTCATGGGAATCTCAGGGCTTGGTGGCAGCATCGTGCGAGGCACTGGATCAGGAGGGCATATGGGTGTCGAGGCGCGGGAGGCAGGCAAAGGACCATATAGGGACATCTTGCCTTTTGTTTTGGAAGTGGACGCTTTGACAGCGTTCACAGTCTCTTGCTGGAGTTGTCTTGATGCCGAAGCATTCAAATCACTGCTGGGAGGGTCGATACTGCTGGCGGTACTCGCCGCTTCATCTATGGCGTCGAGTCGAGCCTGAGCGGCTTCTTTGCGAAGGCGGAGCTTCTTCTCCTGTTCTTTCCATTGTGCGAATTTGCCGATCAATGCTCGTACTTCGACAATGAAATACTTCCGCTTTCGTTCATACTTTTTTGCTTCACCATCCGTAATGCCGGTGATGCCTAGTACTCGAAGCCAGTCGTGACCTTGTAAGCCGTCCAGAAGCCTATCCAGTTGCACTTTCTCATGCATAGCGCGCTCGCGTTCGATGTTCCTCAGCTGTTTCTCTTTTCGCTCCGCGCGATTATGTGATTTGATGAAATGAGCATCTGTAAGGGGATCTTCTGGAGTCTCGCTCGAAGTCTTTGCCAGAAAGTCAAGGTTGACACTGGGACTGGCATTCGACATGCTCGAAACTGGTCGTTGTCGTGTTGCTGGGGCTAGAGTACCATTGAGCGAAGTCCGCCGCCCATTGGCATCTGCTTTGCCAGGTTTGGCTGGCGACAGCTCACCATCCTTCCTCTTCGCGGTGTCGTCTGCAATGTAGAGCGTCGAGTCCACTGTCAAGAAGTCCTCGTCTTCAGCCGGCACATCGAACATGACATCCTCGTAATTGGGGAAATACACGGCCAGCTCACTCTTCAGCCGTGGGCCCTCATCTTGACTCCTCAGCGTGCGCTTCTCTTCCTTTTTCTTCGTCTGCTTCTCCTTTGCTGGTGGTGCTGGAGCAGGTGGCACTGGCGCAGGAGATCTCGTGGCCCGCTTGGACACTGGGGTCGACACGGGGTGAGGCAGAATGTCATGCTCGTCAACGTCCAACGTACTACGGACTCCATTGAGAGTCTGTTGTAGTGGACCATGGGGCTCGTCGCGCGTGATCTTGGTGGGCGGCTTCGGCTGTGTCGTCCTACTAAAGCCAAAGGCCTCCAGCGGCTTGTGGTCTGAGGCTCGGGGGCTCAGTCTCCTTTTCTTCCTGGCAGGCTCACTGGCAGCGTCCCTCGCCGGAGACGCATTGCTACCGTGGGCACCAATGCTGAGGGCGTGGTGTACTACGTGAATCGTGTCGGGCGACGCGGCGGTCGGGGCTGACGTCGACGTGTGATGGCGGCGGTGGTGGTGATGACGGGGTGGGCGAGCGGTCGCGGTCGCGCGGTGGTGATTGTGACTCTGAGTCTGAACAGCGCCGGTTCGTTCTCGCATTGCCGTGCTGAGAGCTCATCTCGCTCTGTAGATTATCTGGCCACTGTGAGGCTGCACTGTCCCTACTGAAGAGCGCGTGCGTCGTGTTTCGCCCGTCCCGCTTGCTTGTCAGTCTTGACTTTTGCTCGAGATCGAACCTTCTCCTACCTCCAGGTACATGTACTAAGGTAGTAGATCATCAGATTGTTCTCCTCCACGACGCCGAATTTTCCTCCTCCTCCTCCTCCTCCTCCTTCTTCTTCTCCTCCAACAACAATAACAACATCAACATCAACAAGGACTTATGAGAAGATTACACGCTGACTTCAACTCTACGGCACGGAGATTGTTGTACACGATGGAAGTAATCGCACCATCACTCGACATGTTTGTGCCGATTGCAGGAGGCTCCTTTGCTTGCTCCTTAATTTTTGCTTGGATATACCTTTGTTTTCTATGCTACCTGATTGCCGTGGCAATTCATCACCACCACGATGCCTCTCTACTGCAAGAATTTGCTTGCCATGCCCATCAGGCCGCCGAGACCTCCGCCGGTTGAACCACCGGAAGAGCCTCCCTGCATATACATCTTCAGGGCCATCTTAGCTGCGCTCTCGACTGCACTCTGCTTGCTCCCACTCTGCACATTGCCCTGGGCACTTTGCTGATCGAACAGCTTGGCTGCTTGTCCCATAGCCATACCAATAAAGGCATTTTGGCCACCGCCTCCCGATTGGCTGTGGTTACCCCCGCCTTGGTTGAGCATCTTCATGGCCTGCATAGCAGCTGCACCCCCAATGCCACCAGATGTTGCTTGGCCGCCGCCGCCGCCGCCCTGGTTGCCGTAATATTGCTGATGCTGTCGGACAGCGTCCTGCTCATCAATTCCCTCGTTCTGGATTTGATGCTTGTTGCCAGAGAGAGAGCTTAGCACTGAGCTGAAAAGGTCCCCATCAGCGCTGTTGCCGGCATGTTGGTTGGCATGCTGGGCTGCTCCAGAGAAGTCATCGTCGGATTGTCCTTGACCTTGACCATAACGGTGCTGCCCTTCCGAGTACGAATCCTCCTGACGACGACCATGATCGGATTGATGTCCATAAGACTCATTGCCACCACCGTTGCCGCCTCCGTAGCCTGAGTTGTTGTTGTTGTTGTTATCGTACGAACCATTGCCACCATGGCCTCCTCCTCCTCCATGTTGACGAGAGCTATACTCGTCGCGGCCACCACCTCCACCGTACCCTCCTTCTTGGCGACGGTTCTCGCTTCGTTGATAGTCATCGCCACCACCGCTCCCGCCATAACCTTCCTGACGGCGGTCATCGCCTCGCTGGTAGTCATCGTTGCCGCCTCCACCGTAGCCACCCTCTTGACGGCGATTGTCACCTCGTTGGTACTCATTACCGCCGCCGCCACCACCTCCGTAGTAGTCGTTGGAAGACATTGCAATCTGGTATAAATCTATTAGCCAGGTGAACGAGATCTCGCCCAATCAATCCCAGATTAACAGACTTTGGTTTCTTATGCAAACGTGTGAATCAAATATTCAGTGTGCGTAACAGCTTTTTCACAAAGGAAATGTCGATGGCGTTGTTACATGTACATACCTCCTAGTGGACATGTAGAGCTCCAACAGCTTATATCATTGTGAAACATCATTGATGGCGTCAGTGGCCCCGCCGTGGGGGTGAAAGCAAGCAATCTGAAGCGAGGTTCGGGACCGTGTGAGGTTGGGACACACCTCCACTTCACTTTGCCCTGTGACATTATCAAACTCAAAAACAAGGAAGACATGTGGCACGACGTTTGCCAGAAAAGCAGGTATGGATTGTAGGTAACTGGAATTGCACTTATATGAGATCAGGTAGCATCATCGATCATCACATACCTAGGTAGCAATCCCCCTGTGGACCGGGGAAGATACATGTAGTAAACTGCATATATACCTACATACCTACGTTCGTTTCATTCATGTCTGCTTCATCCATCTTTTCACCGCTTCCTAACCTACGACAAAGATACAAGAAATACACAGCAAGTCTCAACATAGACAACAAAATCGACCGAAGAGCCAAACCCCAGACCAGCAGCGGCCATGCCATCAGCTACCGTCATCGCCGGAACAGTCTTCGCACTGATAGCAGTGTTCGCAGGCTACATCTACCTCGTAGGAATTCCACCCGAGGTCAAGCGGAAACTTGAGAAGCAGGCGTTGAGGACTATGGGAGAAGTAAGTCAAACAAGCGAGCAAGCAAGCAAGCTAACCAGTTCTTTAATCTTGGAGGTTGACTTTTTTTTTTTTTTTTTGCAGAACAAAGCTTCGTACATGTTCAAGAGTCAACTCGATGCAGTGCCTGATGGACCTGGAGGACCAGGATCGGAAGAGTTGAAGGATGTGAAGAAGGGGTTGGGGGACATTGGTGGCTCGGCGTTGCAGAACCCGCTTGGTGAGGCTGCGGGTGAGGGGGCTGATGAGGCAACGAGGCCGTTGACAGGGCGTTGATCATGGCAGTGGTGGAAGACGTGTAGGCTTGGTGAACGAGATGAGAGTGGACGTGAGTGAGTGTGTTCTATCTCACGGTAGCGAGACCACATTGACGGCCGAAACCTGAATAAGGTAGCATTGAGATACGTTGTTGTTCATGTTAGAGCGTAGCGTGCGTGGGAAGAAAACATGATTCCGGGGGTATCAATGGTCCTGCGTAACGTCATGATCATTCCTGTTATCTTCTGGTTCTTCTTGTCATCATCATGATCGTTAAAAGCCATCTCCGCCTCTCCCTCTCACCTTCATCCATCCACTACTCTGCTTCTTCTGCTTGGTTTCCGCAGCAGAAGAACTTCTATCCTCCTCAGCACCATCGTGAGCAACCACAGTCATGACACTCATGGCAGGATGATGTCTGGGCTCGAATGGACGTCGAGATCCACCAACTAATACAGGCAATTCGTCTTCCCTTTCTTCGTTCCATTCCTCCTCGTCGACTATGGTCCACTCCGCACCGGATATTTCAGCTAAAAGATGTCCACGGAGCTTATCTGCCAATCGGACAGAAGAGCTTAGATGCCATGTTTTCATTAGCTCTCCACCTTCGGCGGCGGCTAAATTGTTCTCAGCAGAGTTGTGGGAGAAAACGCCAAGACGTATAGTGCTTGTTGGTTGCTGTGCTACTTCCCTGGCACCAGGTACAGCTGTGACTCTGCTCGATGTGCCAGTACTGGTTCGATCGATCGTGGCTCGGTAAGGCTGCGATTTGCGGTGCTGTGCAAGGAGAAGATGGTACAAGTTCCTACCTATTGCGCAGATGTCATCAAAATTGTTGATGCCGTCTACCCCTTGTGACTTACACAGCCAGGCGACGTTGTATGCGAGCATTGTGACACCCTCGATGTACAGGCTGTAGGACTTCGGATCATCTTTGACAAGCTGCGCCAGTGGCTTTTCCAACCACAAAGGCCGCGGTCGTGGCAGATTCCGGTCGATGAAGCGTGATTCAGTAGGACTGGATGACTGACTGGAAGATAACCCCGGGAAAGCGATTTTGCTATGCTTGTAGCTGGATTTCTCCGGCATGATGGCCGCGCGTGGAAACTTCTCGTGTGGCAGTAAGATTTCGCCTGGTAGACGCACTCCCAAGTAGTAAGCGCATAAGTTCGACAAGCGCGCGACGTTATCGAAGGTCTCAGATACCAAGTCGTGTGGCTCGGCGACCGTTCTCCCGCCGACCAGAGGAGCTTTGGCTTGAGGCTGGGTCCTCACGTTCAGATGTCGCAAATCCGGCACTACGATGCTGCCCAGCACATACTCTGATCTCCCGTCTTTACCCTTACGCCTGTGGAAGTCCATGGCCAATGCAGCCTCGCGGCACAGCAGTAGTCGCGCATCGACGATCCGACTACGGACTTTTTCGAGCCTTTGAGTCGCCTTCTTCGTTGCCGCATGTACAGGCTCTGTCGCTCGGGATCTGCTTTGTTCAAGAACTTTCCGGTCCGCTGCCAGGTCCTTCTGCCGCGCTTCAACGTGCTCCTTCCGCGCAGCGGTATGCTGTTTGTAGGCTGCTATCTGCGCCCTCAATTCGTCCGCCTTCTCGACAATGCTATGGAGACGGAGCTCACTTGATTCCGCCTCTGCTCGTGAGCGCTCCAGACCGTGTCTCCTCATGCCAGTGGTGATGGCGTCCAGGTCTGCATCTTCAGGCAGCGCCGCCAGAACTCCATCGTTGCCCGGTCTGACAACTGCCTCCGCGTGCGCATGGCGCTTCTCCCGGTCCATCAACACCGTCGCTTGCTGGATACGTGGACTATAGAGCATCGTCTGCGCACATCCCGCACAGAGCGGCTGGCGACGACCGCCCAATGCTCGTGAGCAGATGTCACAATCCATCTCGCCGCCGCTAGTCGGTCACTATTCTGTCGAGGAATAGCGGAAAGTGGCGTCGGATCATGGTGATCACCAGTGCTAAACGAACGAACACTCGTAGTGAAGGCTGCGATTATGGAGTCCACATTATACTTGGCGGAAGTGTCGCAAGCGAGGAAAACGTGTAATATAGGGACAGCAGGAAGTGTGAAGGTTGTCGACGAGGCCAGCGGTCGTCGCTTCCGCGTTCGGCGCGTGATGAGGGTGGAACGGCACGCGTGTTAGCCGCGTCTCCACTTGGTAACCTTGGTTCTATTAGTCCCCTCCGGGCCTCATACTCATCACTCCTCCTCCACGCTTCACGCCTCATGCTTCACACAACAACATCCACGACAATGGCAACATGTCGTCGGAGCTCGTGACCGGCGACACCGAACCTCTGCAGAGCAAGGTGGGAGACGACGGCTCTCCACCCACGTCGCCCCTCAGCACACTCCCAAGCACTCCGCCTGTTCCTACGTACACGCAAATGGCAGCAAGCAAGGGCAGAACTACTTCAGGTGATGAAATGCCACCTCCTGTGACGCGCGGCGCTTCAGCCAAGTCATCAACTGCCGGGCGGAAGCGCTCGCGCGAAGCGGTCGAGGAGGAACAAGCAAACACTGCTGACGGCTCATCGACTGCTGCTGGGCCTCTTTCTAATGCTCGTGGGAAAAAGCGTGGGAACAGCACTGACTCAGTCGCGACTGCCGTAAAGGACTCACAGAATCAAAGTCGTCCACAGCATCAGCCAAACGAAGAGACGCCTTCTCAGAATGTGCCAGCATCAGGTCAAGGCCAAGCCACAGCCAATGCACAACCAGCAAAGTCAAAGTCAAAAGTCATACCTGCGCAAGCATCACAGCCTCTGCAGCCAGTTCTACTAGAGCAATCCGGTGAAGGACTGGGCAAGGGGGATGATTATGAGAGCGGCTCAGAATCCTCCGTCTTGGCATCCGAGATGGTTCCCGAGGAGTTCATTGAGGACTTCGACTGGGGTCATCTTGTACAACGGCACCACGACAAGATGAACGAACTCCGGAATCAGGATTCACAGCTCATGACAGAGTTCAATGCACTCATAGATGTGAGCAATGTCGCGCGCGTGCTATCGTGGGGAACCCATTCTGATTCATTCCAGTACTTCACCGTCTGGGCAGACGTGGGAAATTGTAAGGAGTTTGATCGTAGTTACAAGCGGTGAGTTCCGTTGGTCTTGGATCATGGTATCATTGCTAAACCCAGAATAGCCTCAACACCCGAGTGGCTTTGGTGCAGCATGAAGAGGAGCAGCTCGAGAATAAGCGACAGCATTGTGAGCTTTTCCTCTTCCGGCATGTATTGAAGTCAAGCTAACACGAGCCTCAGACATCAAAGTTGTCGACGCCTTCAAGAGTGCGTTACAACTCTTGGGCTAATCAAAGCACGGTAAATGACCATCTCTTTAGCTGTCAGCGGTCTTTTTGATCAGCCTAACTGGCATCAGCGCATCGTTCCAAGTCATCGGCGGCTCTCTAGTCTTCGAATGTCACTCGAAAACGACTCTTCACTGGTCGCTAGGCGAAGGAAATCATCGGCACCGATCATACAGCTGCAGGACTGGCCAACACATGTGGTTGATGATGTCGATATGGTGAGGTATCACTATCCGGACCACCACACGTCACGGTGCGTGATGCTATGAGAAGGAGACTCAACCCTGATCTGCATATCTTGCTCAACATTATTCCCCCGAACGAACACCTTACCCGTTTGCTCCAACGGTGGGTGAAGATCCAAGGTACTGGCAGCGAACTATTTTATTTGTGCAACATTCAGCCGAGACTGCTAAACGGTAGACCGTACCATGCTATGAAGCACATGCGACTTCCTCCTGTTGCTCTGTACCTTATGTTTTCCCGCTTCGCCTCTCCCCGTCAGAGTAGAGCAATATCTTCATTCTGCTTCGTAGTCACGGTGAGCGGCCTTGGTCCTCATCTGCGCAAGAGCGCAGGTCTGATCGAACATATCATCATCTTCAATAGCAACAACTGCGTAGCAGACGCATACGCCATCCACAAGGCCGTTATCTTGAAATCACGCGGGCTGGAGGTCTTCCTGATGACGACTGGCGGCAAGTGCGACCAAGTCAAGCCAAGCACGTGAGCGGAACTCAGTTGGGACTCTTACTTGTCCACACAACATGAGCTCTGCAATTCCACCTTTACGCTCCAAGACTCCGAAGATTAAGCAACCCTATCATCACTAGGTTGCACTGAAATGGCCGAAGACGCATCCCTCCCCATGAGGTCCGGCATACTACAGGTTGTCATGATATATCACAATTGGCCACCGTTCCGAAACGTGTGGTAGATCTAATTCCAGCTCTCTGCGGTGGGGAGCTCTCAGTGTGACGCCTCGACGTGACATTGGGGTACAACCACTGTGAATGGTAAAGAACTGGACCGCATGTTTCTGGATCAGGGGATGTATCTTTCCCTACCGCGCCCCAAAATGTCGGCTATATTTATCCATTATTCTCCTACTCCGTGGGACAAGGTGTCCAGAAGCAATGCCTGTGCCAACACAGCGGAACATATCATCTTGTGACGCGACTTGGTGACATTTCTGACATCTTCCCCTCATTCTCTGCGAGGAAATTCATTCTGAGGCCGTTTCCGTCCTCTCAAATACCAAAGGAATCGTCCGATAACACAGACTGTTTCAGTCGGTGGAAGCTGTGTATCAATGTACAGGTACCTAGCTATCGGTGTTACAACTGCGAAAATATCATGATGCTAACTTTTTCCGGCTGCAGAATGACCAGCTACACCACTACCACCACCAAATCCCACAGTACAAGATACAAATATGCCACAGTCCAGGTACATGTAGTCTACAGACCACGCGACATCATCAACACCAAAGCCAACACCAAAGTCAACTCGCAAGAACTTCCTTTGCTCCCTTCCTCTCGCCCCCGGAAAAGCTCCGACTCGAAGCACGGAAGCAAGTCCGAACGCAAGCAACAACAACAAAAACAATCTCGTGATTATGAGAAAGTCCCCTCGGCACCGAAACCACGCTATTCGTCGGGCCCCATCATGTCATATTCAAGATTCTTCTGTTCTTATTCCTCATCTCCGCCAAAGCCCAGCCACAGTTCCCAAAGTGGTCCACCGCGTAGAAAGAGGAGTGTGAGGTCTTCCAAGCCTTGTGAAGTGGAAACCGAAAAGAAGAAAAAGAAAAAGAAACGATGCAGTAGCAGTACCCATCAGCTTCGAGATACAGCACCTGGTGTGAGATTTTCCCCGGTGGTTACTGTGAGGACTTATCGGTGAGAGAAGGAGGAGTGATTAGTAAGATAAAGAGAGAGAGAGAGAGAGAGAGAGAGATTTCTTATGTCATGAAGTGGTGAACAATTGAGGTGTGGTTCCTATGTTACGAAATCAGCGATAATGTGTGGAAATTTGATATTCTTCTCACTTAGTAAGTAGCCTATTCATCTAGGTAGGTATCTATCTGTCTGTTTGCATCGTGCCCACCTTCTCTTTGCTATCAGTAGTACCTGTCAACAACTAGGTACATGTACTTCACGATCGACGGATGTACATCACAACAAATCTTTTGCAACGGGAGAGCAGATGCAAGATATACTCGTGGAAACCTCTGCGTTATGCCACTATTAAAACTCTTCTCTCTCTCTTTCGAAGGGTCCTGAGTCCGTGTACTTGACGGTGAGGTAGAAGATCTGGTACTAGGTATGTAGGTAGGTATGTTTCAGATTGTCTCGGGGTATAAAAAAGCTACTGTACCTATATACACTATGTAGCCGACACAAAGTTCAATCCTACCTACCTTATTGTAATTCAGGCAATGTGGAACCAAAGCGTATAATTGAATGTACCTTGCAATGTAAAAAAGTGTGCTGTCTCGCTGCTAAGGTTACCTCCTACTGTAGTATCTAGGAGGTAGTAATATTCAGACAGTTTAAGCTCCCCTCCCGTATAGGCAAGCTGAAGTATAGGTACCCTCGGTGCCCGTAGATAGGTACCTAGATAAGGTATAGGTACGTAAAGGAATTATAGAATACGTAATAATAACTTCGAATATACATGTACATAGGTTCCTTATAGCTAATTAAAGCATAGCTTGGCAAAACAGGACGGGCCTTCGGGGCCTATCTCAAACTCAAAGTACTGTCTACATTAGGTACATATATATATCTCATAGCTCCATGAGATCCCTCTATGACAATGACAATCACTATCCAATCTGCTTATGAAACCTCATCATTGGGAGTACCCTTAGTCTTTAGAGGTTTTATAAACCATTTCATAATCCAGGAAATATGTCATTCTTCCTTTGGAGTGGTCATAATATCAATGTCTCGACCCTCGGCCTTGCCATCGGAGATCACAACAAATCCCAGAGCCTTGAAGGAAGCTAATAAAGAGCAATACAAGGTGAAGCCTAGCCACTAGGTGCCAAGCGTTTGTACGTACGTACGACTGTAAAAGGTAGATAGAATTGAAGAACTTGAGCGACGGGAAAATGTGCCGGATATTGAAAAGAAGCCCTCAGATTCTCAAGCATTACCTGTACACGGCATGCAATCAGGTGAAATCTGGTATCCTGCAGGCTTATATACTGTGACGTTTCAATATATTGTCGGGGTTACCATGAGGTGGCCACGCTACTTACATACTGTTGTAGCTGACATGGCATGGGTCTTCCAGGTTTCTGCAGATCTCTCTTTAAGTCTTAAGGTATGGTTAGGCCTGGGAGTGGTTCTCGGCGGAGGCTCATCCATGATGAATGGTGTGAATTGGTGATGCGAGGCGCATCAGACACGCCCGAGCTCTGAGAAAGTCATTCGGCCGATTTTCCGAGAGCAGTGAAGAGGTAGAAGTAGAAATATAACGTCTTTCCGCCTCGTGGGAGATGAAATATCTGAAGAATCAATATTGAACACTGGCCCAACCCGCACTCTCACTTCACCAGCCTCCAAGGACGATCAAGTCTACTTACAACAAAACTACAATGTTGTTTCCCAAGCTCTGTTACCTCTTCATTGGGTTCGCCACATACCACCTCGCTGTAGGTGACTACATCTGTGGCCAATATCAACCACCATGCACTCCTTGCGCACCCGGTGGAAACCTCAATGGTAAGTTGTAGGTCGCCTGAAGGAGAGACTTTGCTAATGCAACACGTACAGTAAACGGCTTTTGCTATGTGGACCCAAGGGGATCCTTCTATGGCTACAACTGTTATAGGGCGGACACCTGTGAGTAGCGATTCGGAGGCAATGGCGTTGCCACAACACCAAACCGATGGATCGAGGCCTTGCAGTGGAGAGGGATTAGAGACGGAGGAGGGTTGGAAATTGCTGCTACTTACTCCATTCATGCATTAATCCATATCCATGGCATCCGGATCAGCTTCCGTATCCATCTCAGTCACGTATCCCGTGCTGTATCCATGTGCCGTCTCTGCCGCCTCGTCCATAGTCTGCCCATATTGACGATTCATGTTCTGCTGTCTTGCGTCCTCGAGAGCCTTCTCGCGCGCTCGCTGCCTCGTCTCCACTATCGCCTTCCTCACCGCGTCCTGCTGCTCGTCCACAGTGAGCGACTTGGGCACGCTATAGAGCACCAGCTCCTGTCCCTCGACATCCTCATTCTTGCCAGTCAAGACATGCTTTGGTATCCTGCTGAAGTGCTTCTCAATGTCGGGAAGGAAAATGAGCTTCTCTTCATCCGACTCGATGTCTGCCAATTCCGCGTCCAAGTCGTGGATGTAGACGCGATCACGCGTCTCATCAACCTGCATCAGTCCCCCGTCTCCTGCTGCGGCCTGTTTGGTGGTGCTGTGCTTGGATGATGTGCGCGCAGTAGGTGAAGAAGTCGACGGGCCCGCGACTGGGATATAATATGAGCTGCTGGCGTGAGCGCCATGTGTACTGGACTCTGCGACATGATACCACGCGTTAGATAGGGCTAGCTGTAGACGAACTTGAAGATGCAGAGCAGCAGCAGCAGCAGCAGCAGCCGCTTCGCCGTTCTATGCATCGGGATCGGGACATACCAAGATTGAGCAGATTGAAGCGTTTGGCGAACCGTTCATAGTCGTTTCTTGACTCATCGAGCTTGCGCTTTCGGGGCCCCACATCCACATCGATAGCAGCCATCGTCCATCACCGCGCGGCACCACGTCCAATCCCGAAAGTCATCTCATAACCGCGACCGAAGTGCAGTGCGAGCGTGCGGCTGCTGTAGATGTCACGCGAGAGAGACGAGCTGCATGCGAAGCTTCCACCGCCAACTCGTCTCGGCGGGCCTGCTCCACTTCAGAATTTCTAGAAACGCCACGAAAACCACGACCACGACCACGACCACGACGACAACGAGAACATACACCGCCCCGATCCGCGTGATCTCCCACCAGACACGCAGAATGGCCTCCACCACGGGCCACGAGCCTGAGTGGAGCGCCGTGAAGGTTCGCAAGACCTTCATCGAGTAAGTCGAGCGAGTCGATATGCCCCAATCCCTCCCTCCCTCCCTCCCTCACTCAGTCGCTAGCGCCTCGGCCTCTTCCTGACTCTTCCTCAGATACTTTGAGAAGAATGGCCACACGTTCGTCCCCAGCGGCAGTGTCGTGCCTCTGTCAGACCCCACCCTGCTCTTCACCAATGCCGGTATGAACCAATTCAAGGCCATCTTCCTGGGCACGGTGGACCGCGACTCCGACTTCGCCAAGCTCAAGCGCGCTGCCAACTCGCAAAAGTGCATTCGCGCTGGTGGTAAGCACAACGATCTCGACGATGTCGGCAAAGACTCGTACCACCACACCTTCTTCGAGATGCTGGGGAACTGGTCTTTCGGCGATTACTTCAAAGAGGAAGCCATCCAATTCTCGTGGCAGCTACTCACAAAAGTCTACGGCCTTCAGCCCGATCGACTGTACGTGACCTACTTCGAAGGCAAAGCCGATGCCGGACTGGATCCCGATACCGAAGCCAGAGATTTCTGGCTCGCCCAAGGCGTTCCCGAGGACCACATCCTGACTGGAGATATGAAGGACAACTTCTGGGAGATGGGTGACCAAGGCCCTTGTGGACCATGCTCAGAGATCCACTACGATCGTATTGGGGGCCGCAATGCTTCACACCTCGTCAACCAAGACGATCCCAATGTCATCGAAATCTGGAACAACGTCTTTATCCAATATAACCGAGAACCGGACAAGTCACTGAAGTCGCTGCCTAACAAGCACGTCGACACTGGCATGGGGTTCGAGCGACTGGTCTCCATCTTGCAGAACAAGCCCTCGAACTACGACACGGATGTCTTCACGCCACTCTTTGCTCGCATCCAGGAGATTACCGGCGCGAGAGAATACCAGGGGAAGTTTGGGGAGGAAGATGCCGATGGCGTCGATACTGCCTACAGAGTGGTGGCCGATCACGTTCGGTTACTGACCTTTGCCATCTCGGACGGAGGCGTGCCAAACAACGTCGGTCGTGGATATGTCGTTCGTCGCGTGCTTCGCCGTGGTGCACGCTATGCCCGCAAGTACTTCAACACTGATATTGGTAGCTTCTTCTCCAAGCTCGTGCCCACACTGGTGGAGCAGATGGGTGATATGTTCCCAGAAATCAAGAAGAAGCAGGATGAAGTCAAGGAGATTCTCGATGAAGAAGAGGTTTCTTTCGCCAAGACGCTGGACCGCGGAGAGACTATGTTGGAGAAATATGCACAGAATTGCAAGTCGAGCGGCACAAAGACACTGGCTGGTGCAGATGTGTGGCGGCTTTATGACACATACGGTTTCCCAGTGGACTTGACGAGATTGATGTGTGACGAGCGCGGACTGGAGATCATCGACAAGGATGTCGCTGAAGCTCAAGAGAAGGCTCGCGAAGCATCGAAGGGAGAGAAGAAGGCTGGCGCCACACTGGTGAAGCTCGACGTGCACGACATTAGCACTCTCGATAACATGCCAGATGTGCCAAAGACGGTAAGCTCATCTGTGGCTGATGCCTCTCTTTCTCTCTCTCTAATAGCGGACTAACACTTGTTACAGGACGACACTCCAAAGTTCCAGCGTGACAACATCAAGGCTACCATCAAGGCAATCTATCACGACCGAAAATTTGTCAAGTCAACCTCGGAGATACCCGAAGGCGAACAATTCGGCGT
Organism: Sphaerulina populicola P02.02b; assembly: GCA_000291705.1. Lineage (NCBI taxonomy): Eukaryota > Fungi > Ascomycota > Dothideomycetes > Mycosphaerellales > Mycosphaerellaceae > Sphaerulina > Sphaerulina populicola. The sequence goes on from JH792538.1 coordinate 57,253, forward strand.
CATTCTCGACAAGACGAATTTCTACGCGGAGCAAGGTGGACAGGAAAACGACACCGGCCGCATCCTCATTGACGGCGAGGCCGAGATCAAGGTTGATAACGTCCAGCAATATGCTGGTTATGTCATGCACACCGGCTACGTGGAGTATGGTAGCCTCAAGGTTGGTGATGAAGTGCTATCAGAGTACGACGAGCTTCGAAGACAACCTATTCGCAACAACCACACTGGAACGCACATCCTCAACTATGCCCTGAGAGAAGTGCTCGGCGACGACGTCAATCAGAAGGGCTCCCTCGTCGCACCTGAGAAGCTGCGATTTGACTTCAGCCACAAGGCTGGCGTGACTGACGAGGAACTCGCCAAGATCGAGGAAGTCAGCACAAACTACATTCGCCAGAACTTCGAGGTGTTCTCAAAGGATGTGCCTCTCGCTACTGCCCGCCAGATCAACGGTGTTCGTGCTGTCTTTGGCGAGACGTACCCGGATCCTGTGCGTGTCGTCTCTGTGGGCATGGCCGTTGAAGACCTCCTCGAAAACCCCTCGGATCCCAAATGGAATGACATCTCGATCGAGTTCTGCGGTGGTACCCACGTCAAGTCCACAACCGAGATCAAAGACCTTGTCGTTGTGGAGGAGAGTGGTATCGCCAAGGGCATTCGTCGCATTGTTGCTGTTACTGGTGCCGAAGCTCATCGCGTGCAAGCCATTGCTCAGGAGTGGGAGAAGGAGGTTTCTGCCCTGGAGAAGATCCCGTATGGACCGGACAAAGAGGCCAAGACGAAGCAGCTCACCACCGACCTGAGCAAGCTCGACATCTCTGCTCTGCAGAAGACGTCGCTTCGCAATCGTGTCGCTGCAGTCGCCAAGGCCAACCTGGATCAGCAGAAGACTGCTCAAAAGGCCGAGAGTAAGAAGGTCCTCGATGAAGTGACCAACCACTTCACGAGTAATGCCGGATCCACGACCCTTGTGCTTGCCGTTCCCGTCTCTGCGGGAGGCAAGTCTATTCAGGAGACCATCAAGGTGGTGCAGACCAAGCAAAAGGACAAGACAGTGTACCTGCTCGGCAAGACTGATGATGGAAAGGTCATTCACGGCTGCCACGTCTCTGCTGATGCGCAGGCCAAGGGCGCCGACGCTGCCAAGTGGTCCAGCGAGGTCTCTTCTCTCGTGGGAGGCAAGGCGGGTGGCAAGGGCGCCACTTCGCTCGGCCAAGGTACGGACGCCACGAAAGTGGGCGAAGCCGTCGAGGCCGCTCAGAAGTACCTCGCCAACTTGAGCTTGTAGTAGTAGCAGCGGTAGCTACTAGCAGTAGTAGTAGTGGCTAGTGGCTCTGATGAGCATTCCACTTACTCAGAAACGAGAAACGATGCAAGAACGAGTTATTGTTCATTCCTGTGGTGTCCACATGAAGATTCCGCAACGCTGTAACTGTTTCACGACATCGCGACCGACCGAAACGGACATTGGGCTTGCCTAGCAGTAAGGTAAGTAGCCGTTCCATAACAACAACAACAACAACAACAACAATGGCCAGACCATTCGCTTTTGCTATCTACTAACTACTATTGACTACTAACGGCGGTACTAACAATTGACTACATCAAATATTTAAAGATAAGACACATCATCCGTCCGCCTTGAGGTAGGTAGGTAAGGTGAGGTGAGGTGAGGTGGGGGGAGGTACCTACGCAAGCAATGAAATGTATCCTCCAAATAACCAGAAAAAGAGGAAAAAGTAAATAAAAAATAAAAAATAAAAAATAAAAAATAAAAATAAAAATAAAAATAAAGCTTGGCGACAATATGCAAAGACACAAAAAGGATAAACATACGTCTTTCTAAATCAAGCAGTAGGCGGTATTCATTAATTCATCAAAAGTTCCAAACCAGATATATAGGTCGGACTCCGTCGGAGCTCGAACCCCTAACTGACTAACTAACTGACTGACTGACTGACTGAGTACTAAGAGACCGGCATATTTTTCTCTCCCTCCCTTCCCCCTCTCCCTAGCGAAACCACTTCAATCCCGCAAAAAAAAAACAATCTTTTCGCCTTCTACCCTAGCAGAAAGAGGGCTTCATCCAATTCGTAGTATCTATCTATCTATCTATCCATCCATCCATTCTTCTTCCAATCAGCAACGACGCAACGCCGACTCGTAGA
>JH792538.1:69084-87060 GCA_000291705.1 Sphaerulina populicola P02.02b
GGCAATAATGTTTTATACGCACGCTGCCTGCATGACCAATCCACAAAATGAGAAAAGAAAAAATTTACCTTATACTACTACCTTACATTACCTCACCTCTTTACAACTTCTTCCTTGCAAACCTCAGATGTGCAGGTAGGTTCATTCACTACCGGGTAGTAGACGCTAGATGAGATGTAAAGCTAGGTAAGGTCCTCTGTACGTGCTTTGACGATGTTGTTATACGGTAGGAGGTACTCTGTATAAGGTATATATCAGGTATATATATATAAGGTGTATAAGGTATATACATACAATACAATACAATACAATACACCTCAAAGCTGGAGATGCTCTCATTCCCCGATTTTTTGTAGGATCACCACGGGTACATGTATGTACTCTATAACCTATACTCTATACTCTATAATCTAGCGCGGGGACGAGAAGTGAGAAGGGAGAAGTGAGAAGTGAGAAGAGGAAGAAGAAGAAGAACAAAAAAGAGCTTCACTATGAAGTCCACCACCATCATCTTTTTCTTCTTCGTCGACCTAATGTTGACCTTCCTGTTTGTCATCCTCGAAAGGAGGAGAAGGAGAAGGAGGAGGAGGAGGAAGAGGACTGCTTGCTCCTCTCCCGTCTACTCCTCCTCGTCCTCTTCTATACATGGCATCCGCCATCTTGACCACTCTGACCATTTCCTTCACATCGTGAACTCTCACGATTTCCGCTCCAGCAGCCACCGCAGCCGTGACAGTAGCAGCAGTACCCTCCACCCGATCTCTCACATTTTCCACACCAGTGATTTTTCCAATGAAACCTTTCCGACTCGTTCCCACCAACCACGGATACGTTTTCAGCTCTTCATGATTTCGAAGCTCGGAAAATCGACCCAGAAGCTCCGCATTTTGCTCGACGGTTTTGGCAAATCCAATGCCGGGGTCGAGAATGATGCGCCAACGTCGAATGCCGGCTTGCTGTGCGGCGTCGAGTCGCACGAGGAGCTCTGTAGCCACCGTGAAGACGAGGCCGTCGGGGTAGGCGGTATTTTCTGGGTTTTGCATCGTAGCGGGGGTGCCGCGCATGTGCATCATAATGTAAGTGCAACCGAGGCGGGCGATAGTGGGTAACATGTCAGGGTCGAGGCTTCCGGCAGAGATGTCGTTGATGATGTGTGCGCCGGCTTCGATCGCTGCTTCGGCGACGGAAGCACGGTATGTGTCAATACTGATAGAAACGTGCTTTGCTTCGGGTAGGGCTTTGATGAGCTCAATCGCTGGGAGAATGCGGGCAATTTCTTCCTCGGCTGTGACATCCGGGGCATTTGGCCGAGAAGACTGTCCTCCCACGTCGATGATTGTGGCCCCTGCTGCAATGTGAGATAGAATGGTGTGTTTCAATGCATCGAGGTCTGTCGGCCGATTGGCACCACCGTCGGAAAACGAGTCTGGCGTCACATTCAAAATGGACATCACATGCGTCTTTCGCTTCGGGTCCAGTGATTGGAGAAGCTCACTTTCGGGAGATAGAGGTGTGATGGGGAACATGGAGGGTTCACCAGGGACTAGCTGCTGCAGGTGCTGAGAGACAGACTGTCCAGTCGAGGCGAGCTTGAAATTTCTGGCGATGCTACAATGCTGTTAGTATGAAATCGACATCTACAAAGTTTCTCTATACTGACTCGCACCACGGCCGAAGCACGAATTCCCTCTCCAGCATCAGCTTGTGTGGAATTGTGAGGCGTTCTGTGTGCATGATATGTTGACCATACGTGATGATGTCCAGATCGATGTTCCGGGGGCCTTTATCAACGAGCTTCACACGTCCAAGAACATTCTCGAAGCTCTGAAGACGATCTAAGAGCTGGGCAGGGCTTAAATCAGTTACAACCTGTCCCAATTAGTTCAAAGATTTCAGCCGTTCGATCCTCATGCTCACTTTGCAGACTCCGTTGACGAATGTTCCTTGATCTTCGTAGTACATAGGGCGCGTCTCGTAGAGCGGACTAGTCGAGATGATCCGCAGATCTGGGTCTCCACTGATGAGATTGCAGGCAGCTTCGATGCTATCCACTCGATGGCCCAGATTGCTGCCTAGCGCGATGATTGCATATGATTCTGCTTCGTTGGTGAGATTGCTAGTGAATTTGGCCTTCTGCTGTGGCCTCACTTCAGCGGCATCGCTGTATGTAGTCCTATCCAGAATGCTGACTTCCACTTTCCTGGTTAAATTATCATCGGAATTTGAACTTTCGCCAGGAATGGCCCAGCGTGCCCGTGCCAACTTCGAAATCCCCACCATATCATCGAAACTGGCGGAGCTCATTGCTTGAGTAATTCGTGATATGACCATTGCAGCGCTTTTGTAAAGGTACGACATCTCATCTTTTATGTCGAAGGAAGATCTGGAGGATTTGCTAATCCGAGTTGGAGTATGCTGCGCGACAACTCCAACTTTCATCAAAGGAATAGTCATCACAGGCTTCTCTCGCGGTCTAAATTTGACGTCTTTATAAGGCAATCGAAACCGAACTGTTGTTGCCGTGTCAGCGGGCTCGATCCCTATCCGTACAAGTGTTCTCATTGGAGCTCCAATATCTCTTAGCCAATGATTGACTGCCAGAAGAGGTTTACTAGGTAATAGAGCCGACCCAAGAGATTCAATTAACGAAAGCAAGCATCTAAAACCACGCTCGTTCGAGCTCTGGATTGCGTGGTCGAGCGATTGAAGTGCTATTGTCGGATCCCATGACTCGGTTCCGGCAATTGCGATGCGATGGCTCCTGTAAGTCAGCCCTAGCTTGTTATACGATCCATTAGAACTACATCAGGTCAGTTCTTGGACACAACTCGAATAGAAGTCAAACGAATACATACAATCTGAAAACTTTCCATATACTACCAGGTTGCTGACGTCGCGCCTCGATCTCGAAACCTCTGTCATCATACGGTGGCGGCGTGTCGGCATGATCAAGTTGCGATGGTAGATCCTGCTCTTCGTCCAAACCACTGCGTGGAACTACCGGTAGAGATGCATTCCAAGTGGAAGTGTCCTTCGCGGCGGAGGAGAGATTGGTATTGCCGCTTTTCGAGAGATCGGACCCATTTTCGATGTCAAGCTGATGGAGCGATGGATAGATGGACCCATTTCTGTTCGCTTGCGTCGCAGCATGCTGGCTGCGGGCGCTCGCCTTGTTTATGAAGTTGCGCGGTCTCTGTATTGTATAGACTCTGCAGCGTCCTCTGCTGCATCTCCACAAGATACGAGACCACATAATGAGGGCAAAGTCTTAGCCAAGCCCTGCCGCGCACCGCCACACTTCGAATCCAGAACTTCAGTGAAACAGGGTGTCGAAGCTATGATGTACGTCTCGGCTGCGTCTGGAGTGAAAGGTGGTAGCCATACTGTGAGTAGCTACATACCTTACTCGAGTGCAGTTGTTATTGTTATTGTGCAAAATTCATATGTGTTGTTCATCCTTTCCCCGGCTTTTCGGCTAGTTCCACAAGCGGCTAGGCTATCTGGACCAGCGGCAGAAACGGGACGGGATTGCCCGGACCAGGTCTGCCCGTCCATAGTCGCTGGCAACTGGGAGCGGAATACTGTATCGACTGCTACCTGTACCTGTACCGGTACCTGTAGGTAAGGAACTTCTAGGTTCTAGCAGAGCAAAGCCTACATCACAGTGCCTTCTCTGCCGACCTATATAATATGCAATACCAGTCCGTCCCTCTGTCTGATCCTCAAGTCAGCCAGCCGGAGGTAAGACATCGGAAGACAGCTTGCCATTTCCCCCCCTATCCCATGCTTCAACAACGACCTCTTTATGGTATTCTGCCCCTTTCATCGCATAGTCTGCTGCTTCTGCTCTTCTTGCCTTCAGTCATCAGTAGTCGGAGGCCGCAGGCTGCGAGGCGGAGAGGTGGACCCAGATGTGAGTCCCTTGTCGAGGATTAGGGAGATGCACGCGCGCGGGCTTACTCGCTCGTCTGGCTGGCTGTAGAATGCCGGGTACGTAGAGATGGGTAAGTGCAATTCCTCGTCATCGAATTGGACAAGTACTCTCTACTCTGCTCGGTTGCGTTGCAAGAAAAAAAGGACCATCAGCTCTAGGCCCCCATAAGCGTCATACGGTATTCACCGGCCAGCCAGCACTCATTCTTCTCCTCTCCTCTCCTCATACATCTCTTTCTCTATGCAGATCTTCACATCCAGACCAAAGTCTCCCATCTCCTTCTCCCCCATCTCCCCTCTCTCTCCTCTCCCTCCTCGCCCAATCAACCACCACGTCCCCCAGGAGTGTATCTCATCCATCTCCCCACAAGTAAGAAAACCCCCCATCTCACGCAACGCGCCTCACATGTATCACTTCTCCTTTTCAACAAAATGAATTTTGGGCATAGCATGCTGCAAATTCTCCTTATCCTGCTCCGTAGGCACTAACCCAAAAGCCTGCTCTGCGCGGTCGGAGATGAAGAGTCCCAGAGCTCCCCATACTATGATTCCTCCTCCGACGAGTAATCGCGTTTTGGGTGCGAGGTTGCGGTAGGATTGCCAGAGGCCGGACATTTCTTTTGTGTTTTGTTTTCAAATTGGATGGATGGAGTTGGAGGGGTTTGGTGAGGTGTTTTTGTGCTATCGAGGAGGAGGAGGAGGAGGAAGGGAGGAAGGGAGGAAGGATGCTAGGTACGTAGGTTCGTAGAAGAAGAATGGCGACTATGCAAGGGCGGGGACGGGACGGAGCTCTAGATCTGGGCAACCTAAATCCGAACGCAGAACGCAGAAACGCAGAACGCAGAAACGCAGAACGCAGAAACGGTGAAAATCAAAATCCTACTTGTACGCGTATTCATAGTATATATTCGGGCATTTGGTAGGTAGTGTTCGTCGTAATAGTCGTAGTGATTGTTATACTACTATTCACGCACGTATTCAGATAATAGAGGTACATGTATGTAAGCGAGATCGGAGCATAAGGTACTTGACTAACCGCTTTACTGTCTGATTGGCTACAGGAATGTCACGTATTAGCTTAGGCAAATTGCGAAGCTACCTACATACATGTACTAGGTAGGAGCCTAGGAGGTAGGTACTAGAAAGGTCTACCTCCGTAGTGTTTCTCTCTCTTACTGCTGCTATACACATGTACATACCTTACCTTAGCTACTGATATCTAGCTACCTAATCAAACAGTGAAGCGCAGACCGCTTGCTACCTCCTAGTTGCAGAGGCCTCTACTATTCGAGCAGTCAACTTGATAGTACATATTACAGTATAGCGGTCTATACGTACTAGGTTACCAAACCAACCAATCAGAAAGTTGAGCGACGAGGTTATACGGCTTTGACGAATCTAACCAACAAGATAGCCTGTAAGCCAGAACAGCAAACGTGCATGTGCGGCACAGCAAAACTTAACCAATGGTTTGCTGTGTCGTCTGCGATGCAAATGTCGAGTAGCCGCAGACCCCGCAGTAGCTCGAGCGCGCCTCGTGTTGGACGAAGGAGTACGTTGTTGAGCATCACTAGCATAGAGCTGGACCGCCGCTCCCGGAACAGTAATCGCATACTGGATGTATGCCTGAGCAGTGAGGGCGAGGGAATCTTTCAAGACACATCAGATGGGATGTCTTACGTAAAAGAGCCGAGCCAACTGTCCTGACTTCATAGCGATATGAGGCCTCTAGAAGGTCGCTCATTCAGTTGCAAGTCACAAGGCGAAGCACAGTCCTTGGTGACGAGGCGCTAGCCCATGGGGTAGGCTAGTCTATTATGACTACCCCAGCATCCCCAGACCTCCAGTACTGTGAAGATGGCAGAGCGTGAGTCCTGTGATGCGGGAAGAGCACAACAGAAGAGACAGCACCGTTGGCCGCCAGGTTTGCTTCGGATGTTCCGCGATCGAGTTGCACCAAACGGTCAGAGCTACTGATGAGTCGGCAGGCGAGCGCATGTATGGCACGCTTTCGGTCAGGCGGACGCGTCTACTCGGTGGACGATGTCTTGGAGGTTGACAGCTGGTCATGTCGGCTTGATGCGGTATAACATGACAAGAAGATGAAGTCCCCCATCTCCAGTGTTGCCGCCTATTAGCGTTCCCGTGTTCCCCGTCTCTGACATCGGGCTGCGGGCGGGCAGTTCCAGTCAGAATTTTCAGCACGCCGCCTGCCTTCCTTGTTAGACGACGCGATGAGGTAGCGCAAACAAAGCGGGGAGCCGATGCCGTCCCGTCCCGTCCTGTTCTTCCATGAGGCGACCGATATAAGTCCGCTTGAAACGTGACGAGGCGAGTCTCACATTCTGCCGGCTTTTGCGTGGTCCTGTGATCGATGACTGAGTCCCCATTACGAAACTGTTACCCCCAGGAAACAGCAGCACGTGGTACGAGGACCTCCATCGCCGCTCGCTTGGCCGTTTCTTTGACTCACGCCTTCTCCATGGACGATGGCGAGCGAGGGTGCCAAGCGTCGTCAGTGGTCGCGCTTGTGCTTGTGCTTGTGCTTGTGCTTGTGCTTGTGCTTGTGCTTGTGCTTGTGAATGGAATGGAATGGCGTTTCTCCGCAGTTGGAGGCTTGTCGGCTTCTCCCCAAGCCAGAGAAACATTGCATCTTCATGGAAGTATGACCAAGCAAATAAGAAAAGGAAGCTAGGAGGTGGAGGTAGGAGGTAGGAGAGGTAAGGGGGAAAGTGTTGGCGAGATGGTAAGTGCACGACCACTGTTCTTATATGAATGTTCTTATATGAATCACCCGACACAGCCTCACAGGTGCCGCCTCCCGCCCCTCCGCAATGCGGCTATAACAAAGAAAAGCTCTTCTTATCTCTACCCACTCAGCTCTCTTCCTCTGACCTGAACCGATTGCATAACACTTCCATTGTTCCTGCCTTATTAACTCGAAGGTCCCTGGTTGGAATATGAACATCACCCACCTCCCATCCGAGATACTCTCTCACATCCTCCTCCTCGCCACCAAGGCCAACCAAGATCAAGGCGCCAGCTTCACTTACGGCCTGACCCAAGCGCCATTGCCTCTCCAACGCGCGAAGCTCACCAAGTATGTCCGTGGACCAGTCACGACCGAGTCGCTCCGATGGGATGCCACTGCCTCGATCCGCCACGTCTGTCCGGCTTGGCATGACTGGTCGCTCTCGTACAACCTCGAGCACGTTTTCGAACGACGATGGCGAGGAAGCGAGAGATGGGCCGAGCTGTCCAACAACCGTTGCAAATACGGCTTATACGAGCTCATGGACAAGCCTTCTGGCTGTGCTGTCTTTCGAGATCCCAATAGCTCCCTCAACATGACCGCCCGGACTTTCCAACGTATGCCTCACATGACCAACCATGTTCGCCGGCTATGGTTCAATGGCTTCTATACCGCTGAAACCGACAAGCTCATTCTCTCAATCGTCTCCGACTGCCATGCGCTCCAGTTCCTCAGTGTACCATGGACCGTGCTACGACGGAGTACTGCCGAAGATTGGATTGATCTGCTCAATGTCAATACTGGTGTGGGTAGTGCCCTTCGATCGCTGGAGTTGCAAGCTGTTTGTCTCTCCAAAGTCCAGGCTGAAGCACTTGAGAAGGAAATCTCTCCGGATGCGCTAGAGGACCCTCGAGTTGACTTCAGCGCTCTGAGACGTCTCAAGATCTTTGGCAACACTTTACACAAACCCATATCTGACATCGATCTCGAGCTCATTGCTCGGACCGCAACTAACCTGGAAGTACTGGACATCACCAACTTGTCCACAATCTCCGTTGCTGGTATGCTGGCCCTGGTCAAAGCTTCACGAAACACTCTGCAAGTGCTAGAGCACTCTCCTCGCTCCGACGATGGCTTCTATCACCCTTACCCGGGTCATCTGGCGTCGAATGAACACATTTGCGAGCTACTAAACTCACTGCCACGCATGCGCGATCTTTCTATCAGCATCCCATACATGTGTGCAGATCTCTTCTCCAACCTCGAGGTGAAGTGGGCTGGAGAGTGTCAAGTCCGTGCGACCGACCTCTGCGGCTGCAATAACTCCACACCAGCGATTGAGCGCGCTGGCAAGCTACGCAAGGTGTTCGCCGCAGCGAGAGATCTGATCGAAGCACGCCGAAGACTTGGTCATCAATTGTCAATCGAGATCTTTTTCGCCGGCTGCATCTTCGAGCCCGAGAAGAACCTCGTACACGGCGACTTCGTGCTGTCTGAGATCCGCTCAGCTGGGGCGTTCCCACGAGGTAAACAAGTCAGCACGAAAGGACCATACGGTACTACCGGTGTTTATGGAAAGGAGAACGATGGCGTCAATTGGGATGCCATCTGGGAGGACGAGTATGTGCACGGAGTGGAGCAAGGCTGGGTTCAGCTATGAAGCTACAGGCTGCGTTATTCAAGAGTGTTCCAGGTTTTTTGATCAAACACACTTGCGCAAGATGCCTATGACTTCTGTTCCCATTACGATTTACGACAGTCGACAAAAGTTACAAAAGTGGTATTCTACATACAGCGTCAGTCCGGATAAAGTTGTTTCACCCTAGAAGGGGAGTCCGAGTAGCGCATTTCTCTATTAGGCTAGCTTAGAGATATCCGATGCGGAGACGCGGAGGACATTTCAGTTGACTTGCGCGTCCGTCTGTAATCTGTATACCTTACACATCTTTCATGTACCTTCATGTAACTACGAAACTGCAACGCTTCTTCCCGATTCTGATAGTCTGACAGCCAGCTTAACCATGGCGACATTCGCGTAAGCCTTGCCAACCCAGACATTCCCACTATCATCACTGCCACCATAACGTACTCACATCATCCGTTCCACCACGCAGCAAAGCAACCTTCAGCCATACCAGCTACGCCGCCTTCCGACCCTCCTACTCCAACGACCTCTTCGACATCCTCCTCGCCTACCACCAAGGTCCCAAAAACCTCCTCCTCGACCTCGGCTGCGGCACAGGCATCGCCAGCTATCCCCTCAGCCGACGTTTCGAGCGCGTCATCGGCACCGACCCTTCAGCAGGCATGGTACGCGAAGCACAAGCAGGTCTCTCACGTTTAAAACCCCGAGACAAAAAAACCTTGAAACTCTCCTTTCAACAATCTTCTGCCGAACACTCTCCGTTTCTCGACCGGGGAGGAGAAGTCGACTGCGTCACAGCTGCTCAATCCGCACATTGGTTTGATCAACCTCGTCTCTGGCCGGAATTACAGCGTATCGTGCGTAAAAGCGGTACCCTCGCCTTCTGGGGCTACAAAGATCATGTCTTTCCCTATTATCCCTCCGCGAGCGAAATTTTGCAACATTACGCATACGACCCCCATCCGGATTGCTTGGGATCATATTGGCCGCAGCCAGGAAGATCCTATCTGCAGGACAAACTCCGCATCATCCAACCCCCGGCGGAGGCGTGGGAGGATGTGCAACGGATTGAATATGAACCGGGTTTACAAGGGGCGAATTCAGGCAAGGGGAAGTTGTTGATGAAGAGGACGGTGACGGTGGGGGCGTGTAAGGAGTATGTGCGAACGTGGTCGGCGTATCATGGATGGAAGGAGAGACATCAGGGAATGGAGCCGCGGGCGAAGGGTGGAGAGGGAGATGTGGTGGATGGGATTTTTGATGAGATTGCGAGGAAGGAGAAGCATTTTGAAAAAGAGGAGAATAAGGTGTATATTGAGTGGGGATCTGCGATGATTTTGGCGAGGAGGAAGTGAGGAGGAAATCTGTATCAATATGTGGTGGGGTAACCACATGTATGGTCTGCAAGTCAAGGACATCAAGGCAATCTGATCTCACCAAGTTCTACCCTTCGATGATCACTCACTCACTCATCCCCAGGTTCATCCTTAATAACAACAGGGTCATCCTCATCCCCACCTACCACATTATTATACCTCCTCAAATCTCTTCTCCCCTCCCCCTCCCCATCCCTCTCCACCTCAAAAACCTCCACTCGCACACCCGCTCTCGGTAAAATTTCACTCGGCAACACCACCGTTTCCACCCACCCAGCCGGAACGCGTTCATCATCCGGGCCCCAAGGCAAATTCTCCACATCAATTTCCCTTCCGAGCAAAGTTTTCAAAATCACTTCGCCGCCGGCTTTGGACATGATCTGATTGGCTTCTTTGCAGCCTTCGCTGCAGCAGCATTCGAGACAGCCGTGGAGACAATGGCAGCTTTCGATGCGGTTGCACGCTTGTGTGAGAAGGAGATGGATGAATTCGAAGGCTTTGGCGGCGATTCCGGAGCCGTGGGGTCCGCCTTTGTCGTCGTAGAAGGTGAGGCGAGCGGGGCGTTTGCGAGAGGTTTCTCTTTTGGCGAATTCTTTAATGGCGACTTTGCATTCGGTCTTGACGTCTCCGGGCATGCTGATGACGAAGTTGGGCATGAGGGAGAGGATGGCATGCTCGGCGGCATGGATTCCCGCGGCTAGATTCAGCCGTCTGCTGTTTAGAATTTCCATCGCTTCTCGAGGCACATCGAGCCACATGCCTTTGCTGAAGATGATGATGGGAGGGTTGTCGACTTGTACGGCGTCGAGGATTCGGTTCTTTTTATCGAGCTTGAAGAAGCCAAAGACATTCTGCAGGATTTTAATGGTGCCGAAGAAAGCGCGGCTGAGACTCCCAGGTATGCGTCGTATGGCTTCGGTCTCGATCGGATCAATGTCTGTGAAGTCGCGTTGTTGCGTGATCCAGTCGACTTTGACCAGCTCCACTTTGGCGATCATCTGCTCTGTGGACATGTGCTTGACAAGATACTTCTTGCCCTGATGCAAGAAGATGCCGCCCTCGTAGATGGTGAAAAAGGCACGACTGGCCTCCAGCTCTTCCAGTACGACATTGCGGCCGTGAGTCGTGTCGATAATGGCAAAATGATTGTCCTCGGTGTCGCGTATAGCAACACTCCGCGACGGATGTGGCAAGAAACGCTCGGCTGTATGATAGAATCCGAGGTCATCCCGTCTCAGACGATCGTTGCAAAGTTCGGACAACTGTTTGGAGAAGTACTTTTCATCTTCATCTGGAGCAATTGGCATCTCAAACGCTGCACACTGCACATGGCCTTCTAGCACGAGTAGATTGGTCAGGTCAACCTGCAGCTCACAGTTGGGACGAGTGAAGATTTCATCTGGGTTGGCCATGAAGTACTGATCGGTCGGGAAACAATCGCCGACCAAGAAGGAGGCACTGTCCTTATTTCGTCGACCTGCTCGTCCAGATTGCTGGCGAAGGTTGGCGATTGTGTACGGAAAGCCGTGAGATATGACGGCATCAAGACTGCCAATATCGACGCCCAACTCCAAGGCACTGGTACCAATAATGCCAACAAGCTTGCCTTCAAACATCTCCTTCTCGATGCGTCTTCGATCTTGAGCGGTATATCCGCCTCGGTAGGCCATAATGCGATTCATCACCTCCGTGCGACCCAGAGATTCCAGCTCGTTCTTGATAGCGCCGACCAAGATCTCACATTGCTTTCGTATGCGACAGAACGTGATGACTCTCACGCCGCGAAGGACGAGCTGACAGAACAGTCGTGCAGTCTCCATGAATGTGTCGCCTCGACCACTGGTGGGGTCGCCAGGATCCTTGTATGGCGTGTTCCAGCACACAAATTCTTTACGACCACAAGGTGAGCCATCAAAGTCGATGAGTTTGATGTCCTCGATGCCGAAGATCGTCCTCATGTGCTCTTCTGGGTTGGCCACCGTTGCTGAACACGATATGAATTTGACTTTGCGGTTTCCCACCGCTGCGCATATCCTTCGCAAGCGTCGCATAATGAATGCAACGTGTGCTCCAAACAGCCCATTGTATACGTGCAGTTCGTCCATCACGACATATCGGAGATTCTTCAGGAACGTTCGCCACGCCTCTTCCTGAGGTAAGATGGTAAGATGAAGCATATCCGGATTCGTGAAGATGATGCGGGCTTCATCTCGAATGTGGTTGCGATCGCCGAAAGCGGTATCGCCATCAAAAGTATCAACAAGGACATTCTCCAGTCCTGGGAGGTAACTGAGGATGGCTTTCATACTGCGTCGCTGATCCTGGGCGAGAGCTTTGGTAGGAAATATGTACATTGCTCGAGTGTGGGGGTCAGACTCAAGTGCATTGAGCACTGGTAATTGGTAGATGAGAGACTTGCCGGAACTGGTAGAAGTGGCCACAATGACATTGTGGCCGTCGTGAAGTGCGTTGATGGCCTCCGCTTGGTGGCTGTATAGCGACTGTATGCTACGAGTGTTGTATAATGCATTGACTAGGTCCTGGCTCAGCTCGAAATTCAGCTCCCCGTAGACCGGCTGCAGAGGATCGAATACACGGTGCCCGTCAGGCACAATCTGTCCTGTATACCGATCAAGTTCTTTGAGCTCTGCGACAATCTCTGAGATCGTCTTTCGCTCCTCGGGTATGCTTTTGGGTAGCGAGTCCTCGATGGTTGGTGTGGGAGCTCTGATGTAGCTGGGCTTGGGAATGTATTGCCTGTACTCCTCCTCCATCTTCTCGACGGGATTGACGCATTGCTCGGCACACTTATTGAGCCAAGAATTGACAACCGATACGAATTTGGCGTTTCTCTTATCAATTAGCTTCATCATCTGCTTCTGGCTGAACACGGGCATTTTCAAGTCCTCGTTTCTGATTTTCGTCTTGGGCTTGACGGCTTCGCCAGTGACTGGGTCTACCACATGCCTCTTCAGGTCACCGTCCACAAACTCGAAGTATAGCACCTCTCTGTGTTCCTCCTTGCCCATGCCCTCGCGCACATTACGTTCTTCGGCGGGATTGGAGGGGAAGAAGTCATTTGCAGCCTTCTTGCCGCGGTAGTCCTCCTCGCCCATCAGCGCCACTTCGAGTAACGTCTCGTCCACGTACAAGAAGTTGACTGCTTGAGGAAACAGCCATTTGACCTTGGCCACATCTACCACGAGCAATTCACGGCCAATGTTCTTCTCGACTGTGGTCCGCAGATTCTCAATGGTGGTGGCAAAGTGTTTCCGTGTGCAGCAGAATGTATACACAAGATTCAGAGCGCGATACACGACTTGCAGAGATGTGAACTCAGGCGGCCATGGTATTGTTGTCTCGACTACGGCACAAGAGTTGTTATGTTCCAGAGATGGCTTGTCGCCTTTCTTGGTCGTCCGACGCGGCTTCTTGCCTCCGTCACTCTCCTTGGTCGGTATCGTGGTTGTACTCTCGCCCGTAATCTGCGCGTCTATACCATCAACGTCTCCCTCGACAGCCTCCGCCGCCGCCGCCGCCGCCGCCGCCTCCACCGTCTTCCGCTTCCTCTTTTTCGCGTTGCCGGCCAATCGTGGCGCGACTGTCGCTGCCTGCAGCTTGACCATCTCTTCTGTCTTGTCCAATGTCCGCAGTCCTGTTCGCCCGTCTTATGTTCGCGTCATGTCTCGTGTCGTCGCTGGCCAGCAGCTTCCCTCGTCTCCCGTCGGTGCGCTGGCAGTGAATCGCTCAGCTATGTACCTGTACATGTAGGTTCTTTTTCTCCAGAGGATCGTGACGACATTGTGGCCTCAACGCGAACACGACGCGTGAACCAGCTGACTCAATATGTACATGTAATTCGGGCCGATGACTAACCCGCTCTAACTTACCGTACTTCCATTGCCAAGGCGGACAACATCGACCCCATCCATCCCTCAGACATCGGCAAGCACCGCACCGCACCGGCCAGAGAAGCACGGGCTTAGCACAATAACCTTCGCCGACAACCCATCCACCTGGACCAGGCAGTTCTCAAGTTTTCACGACAGTTCAAGAAGAATCGAAAACCGACGGAAGTTGCATCATCCATCACTATCCCAAGTTTAAAAATCCGCAAAATGTCTTACGCAACACCAGAGGAACTCGACAAGTTCGATCCTCAACGAGCCGGCCGCTACGATCCTGGTGAGATCCAGGTCTTTTACGATAACAGGACCTTTGGCGGTTTCGAAGACAAGATGCCTTTGTACCAGAAATATAAGCTGCAAGCACTTTCGAGATTAGGAAGACCTGATATCTGGAGCATCACCGATTTACCAGGCGGTCATTTGAGAATCATCTTCTTCACCGTAAGTGCTATCTATTTCCATGCCAAGACCACTATATCCTACCCTATTTCATCCGATACCATCCCCCATCGTCCGCAGCTGCAGCATCAGCGAAAGAGAGAGAGAGAGAGAGAGAGAGATTCAGCAATCATTGACTACCACATAGCACGTCGGCGCACAAGGCCAAAAAGACTTCCCCATCCACAAATGGGTCGCAGTCAAAGAAATGTTCGATTCGCTATCCGAGGAAGGTTTCCGTCCTTACATCATTGGCTACTCCAACGAGAATCCTTTCCCCATGCTAGGAGGCGTAGAACCCGAACAACCCAAAGTCAAAGCCAAAGCGCCCAGGGTCGCTAAGACGTGGTCAAACTATGCGAGTGGACACAGTGGTGCCAAGGGCGTGACGCCTCACGATCGGGTCATGGCGATTATCCGTGATGACGATGAGAAGGAGGCGAAGCTGAGAGAGCTTCAGATCAGAGAGTGGACGGATGAGAAGAAAGGGGGATATGGAGAGCAAGAAAAATTGGTGTAGCCGTGACGTGGTGGTGTGGTCTCCTTGTGAGGGCAAAGGCGTATAGGATTTTGTTCAACTTTGTATAGCATGAGCGAAGGGCGTATGTATTTTTGAACGAAGATGTGATCTTAGTCAGCAGACCCTCTTTCGCTTCACGATGCCAAGACTACACTTCGACGCGTACCTCGTAGGACCGACATGTAGGTACATACTCCTCCACCCTGAAGTGAAGACAATCCATTTCCTCCTGCAACCGGACGCCAATGCGCGCCAGAGCACTGCCATTGAGAGCAGCATGTAGCCTCCACCGGCCTCTGGGCGCTTCTGCTCGTGCTCCCTCATCTGGCTTCATCCACCACCACTACACACGACCATGGCGGCTTCAGTCGCGCGGAGCCAAAACCAAGAGCACCATCGTGGCCTCCTCTCTCCATCAGGGCGCCCTGCCAGCTCTCCCGCCGGATGAAGGCGACGCAGTCCCCGCAAAGACATATCCAACAGTGCTCCAGCAGCATCTCAACAATGTTCGAACCTTCAAGGACTGCGTCGTGCTCACTCGGGTGGGCGACTTCTACGAGATGTACTTTGATCAGGTCGAGGAATTTGCTCCCCAGGTGAATCTGAAGATAGCAAAACGGGCGACCACGCTGGGTGATGTCTCCATGGCTGGCTTCCAGCATTCCCAGCTGGAGCGCTATCTGAAGATGTTTGTGCAGGATCTGGGCAAGCAGGTTGCAATCTCGGAGCAAGTGCGGATTCCGGAGACGGAACGCTCTCGCAAGGGCGGCGGTATGCTATTCGATCGACGAGTGACGAGAGTGGTTACGGCGGGTACGCTCATCGACGAAAGCTTCATGAATCCTTTTGAGAACAGCTACTTACTCGCGGTGCATTTCGTGGGCGCGCTACCTGCGTCCTCTGCGGCCATTGACGATCGAGCTGCCTATGAGAGGTATAGACGGAGCACGAAGATTGGTCTGAGCTGGGTGGATCTATCTAGTGGGGATTTTTTCACACAGGCCTCTGATTTGGCCAGTCTTCCATCTCTTGCTGCACGCATAGGACCGAAAGAAGTGGTGGTCGATACGAGGCTAGAAGCGACCGACCAATCTCAATTACAACGACTCATCAGTGATGCCCCTCTTCCAATACACTTCCATCATGTACACCAGCCTGCCACCACTATTGATGACTGGGAATCCATGTTGGAGCGACCAGTTCCGGCCAGTGAACAGGCTAACTTCACCGCTTTCGAAATATCCGCAGGTACTTTGCTGTTGGACTATGTTCAGGACAAACTTCGTGATACGAAGATTCAATTGCAACCGCCAGTCCGAAGGACGGACGATGAGTACATGTCAATCGACAAGCAAAGCCTACGAAACTTGGAAATCCGTTCAACATTGCGAGACGGCGCGCTCCAGGGAAGCCTGCTGCATGCCATACGACACACCGTCACCAGGAGTGGCGCACGGCTTCTCAGTCAGCGCATAGTGTCGCCTTCAATGTCTCTATCCATCATCAATGATCGATTGGACCTTGTGCAGGAAATGCACAATCAGGATGCGCTGCGAGAAGATATTATGACCCTGCTGCGCCGCACTCACGATACATACAGACTGATGCAAAAGTTCTCAGTCGGCAAAGGTGATGCAGATGACCTACTGGGGCTTGCACGAACTGTCAACGTCATGCAACAGCTTTCCGCCATACTGCACCAGCATATTCTTGACAACCAAGACCGACTCTTAGAGGCAGGCAGCCAACATGTCGCCTCTGCTGACTTTACGTTTCTCTGGGACATATTAGGTCGGCTCGATTTGGTCACGCCTGGAAAAGCAGCCAAGAACATACAGAATGCTATCGATGAAGATGGACTGAATAGACAGCACATAGTTGATGAGGCTACCGGGACCCAGGCAGAGCAGATGGCCGAGATTGTCATTTCCGCAGATGCCACTGGCGCAAAAGCTCCTAGTCTAGCCCGGAGAAGCTTAAGAGGGCCTGTGGACGACAGGGCTGTCGACGCGAAGCCGGACGAAATCTGGATCATGCGCCGCAATGCCTCGCCCACTCTCGAGCGCGCCCATAGAGATCTCGATCAGCTCATGGAAGCGAAATCGGAACTTGCACATAAACTTCGGAAAGAGCTCCTATCTGAAAGTCTGACGCTCAAATGGAGTGCACAACTTGGTCACTTCTGTCACATCAAAGGACGAGATGCGCAAGGGAAGCTGGCGGCTCTGGCGGGTGCGAGGATCATTGGCTCTACCAAAAGCACCAAGTCCTTCTATCTGGCCGATTGGACACACCTTGGTGTCCGTATTGACGACTCCAAGCTCCGGATTCGCACAGAGGAGGAACGAGTGTTTGGAAAATTGCGAGCAGAAGTGCTAGAGAACTTGATGAAGCTCCGTCGCAATGCCGCCGTACTCGACGAGCTGGACGTCGCATGTTCTTCTGCCGTGCTCGCAAAGAATCGGAACCTTGTCCGACCCATTCTCACCAACGGCACATCCCACAAGATAATTGGTGGCCGTCATCCGACCGTGGACGTGGGCTTGAAAGAGCAGGGCAGATCCTTCACCACGAACGACTGCTCGGTCGGTGAGCGGGAAAAGATTCATCTCATCACGGGACCGAACATGGCAGGCAAGAGCACCTACTTGCGTCAGAACGCGCTGATCACGATCCTCGCACAGACGGGCTGTTTTGTGCCCGCTGAATATGCGGAGATTGGCCTCGTGGACAAGATCTTCAGTCGTGTCGGCTCTGCTGACAATCTCTATCAGGACCAGTCGACGTTCATGGTCGAGATGCTAGAAGCAGCAGACATTCTCAAACAAGCCACATCCCGCTCCTTTGTCATCATGGATGAGGTAGGACGAGGTACGACGCCCGAAGACGGAGTAGCGGTCGGTTATGCCTGCTTGCACCATTTGCACCACGTCAACCAGTCGCGAGCATTGTTCGCCACACACTTTCACGCACTGGCCGATATGACGCTGGACTTTGAGAATCTGGCGTGCTACTGCACCAGTGTTGTCGAAGAAGAGGATGGTACGTGGACCTACGCTCACAAGCTGAGAAAGGGCGTCAACAGGGCGTCCCATGCTCTCAAGGTCGCCAGACTTGCTGGGATGCCAGAAAGTGCAATCGAGGTTGCGGGAGACGTGCTGGCCGCATTGCAGCAGGCTCGTAGAGGGCGAGACGACGACGACGACAATTCTCTTTCTCATTCATATTTTCCCCCAACAAAGAAATTATGAATGCCAAGCCGACCGAGTGTATATAACAGGTACATGTAGGTACTTCCTACTCCGCCTGCACCATTTACGATGTAAAATACTTTTTCCCCTTTTTTTGGCTTTTTTGTTTTCTTTCCGGCTAGCTTGTACTTCCCCCCCCTCCCCCCTTCCTTG
>JH792538.1:91221-119471 GCA_000291705.1 Sphaerulina populicola P02.02b
GCCGGACTGCAACCAACACCGTGATGTTATGTTAACAGAGGGCCATCTAACCTTCTCTTTCTTTGCCACCAGGCTGTTGCCAAGACAGGGTTGCTGCTTGCTTCTTTGCGTCGTGTTGGCTATCGTTCGAATCGTGGGAATGGCATCGTGGATCGATCGCGTCGACTCAAGCGTCTCGGGCCTGAGCAACATGTTGTTGCTGAGCACATCATGTTAGACAAGTCAAGGTAGGAACGGGGAGGAAGGAACATGACTTACTGTGATGTGAATTGATGATGTGAATTGATGATGTGAATTGATGATGATGTGGGTTGATGATGATGTAGGCTGATGATGATGTAGGCTGATGATGATGTGGAGATGTTGATGATGATGTGAAGATGTTGATGATGATGTGAAGATGTTAATGTGATGTGGAGATGTTGATCGGATGTGGAGATGTCGATGTGTGATGAAGATGTTGTTGTGTTGGTTGACGAGGAGCTTGCGCCACTGGAGGATATTAGCAGGGGGAGGCTGAGGAGTGAGCAAGGTATGAGTTGATGTTACACAAAGTGGTAGTGTTGACCGATGCAAGTGGCTGTTGTTGCTGTTGGTGGTTTTAGGTGATGTGAAGCTTGCGCTACTAGAAGGTGTTAGCAGGGCAAGGTAGAGCAGTGGAAAAGATATGAGGTGATGATGTTACATAGTGGTAATGGAAGACCAAATGAGGCATGACCATATGTGATACGATGATGGTGGAAGGTCAAGTGGATGATGTGTTGTTGTGGTAGTTGTTGTTGTTGTTGTTGTTGTTGTTGTTGTTGTTGTTGTTGTTGTTGTTGTTGTTGTTGTTGTTGTTGTTGTTGTTGTTGTTGTTGTTGTTGTTGTTGTTGTTGTTGTTGTTGGATGTTGTTGATGTTGATGTGGATGTTGTTGATGTTGATGTGGTGTTGTTGTTGTGTTGAAATGGATGATCATGTCATGTTGAAGTGATAGATCATGTGATGCCAAAGTGATGGATCATGTGATGTTGAAGTGATGTGATGGATGTTGAAGAAAGGAAGATGGTGTCTGGCAAAAGAAAAAGTCGAGAAGTGGAGGGGGGAGGGCTTCTTATATAGAAAACGGCCGAAAACCAGGAAAAATCAGGTTTTTTGGCTGTTTTCTTTGATTTCGTCCCTCGCACACAGGCCCCACTACCACCAGGGGAGAGGAGGAAAACTCGCAAAATGTGTCCACACAATGCCTCCTACCAGGCGGCGGGACATGCAACGACGAGCTGCTTCTTCGCTGTCATCTTCTAGAGGCCTTACGGTCATCTTGTAATGCATCGAGGTTGCTTCCATGCTGGCGGTGCACATCATCGTCGTGGAGGGCTGTGGACTCCTGCTGAGTGCCGGCAGGACGCTGGGCCGCTGAGCTTGCTCATGTCCAGCGGTGCTATGCTGGTGCACTGCCTAACGTCGACGAGAACAAACACCTTTTCATCATCGTCGCTGCTGTCGACAGCAGTGAGCTGGAGAAAAGCGTGTCTCTCCCAGCCCGATCTTCCCAAAATCGACGCGCACACAGCGCCAAGGCTCGGGATTCTCGCTGGAGACCGCTCGACGCGACTGCTGAGCACGACACTGAGCACGAAACTGAGCACGACATTGCCATCCCTGCCACCGTACGAGGCTCCGCCAGATCTCGTCGTCGGGGTGCGCCATCTCCTGCTGCGCACAACGAGAAACCACGTTCACGCACCCCCCTGAAGTACACGACAGAAAGTGACCGATGGCTGCTGAAGCTCCTTAGTGGCGTACACAGTCTCTCAAACTCGCAAGCGCGGTCACACATCCATCGGTGGTAAATCAGGGCAAGGCGGCGATGGGCAGAATGGAGGCAGGGGTGCGGAAGCTGCTGGGATGGCTGTAAAGCAGTCTGTATCTTCATAATGAAAGGCTCACTCATTACTGCCCAAGCTCTTCAATGACCTTTTCTAGATTCTTCACATCGTGCGCGAATCTTCCCAGGAAGCATCCATCAACGCCATCTTTGAGTTTCTGAAATGTGCCAGGACCAGCAGATCCACCGTACAGGATTCTCGTCCTGCCCTTTCTCTCCTTCACCAACGCGCGAAGACTCTGTGTTACAGCCACAACATGATCTGCACCAGCTGGCGCTGCTGCGCCAATCGCCCACACCGGCTCGTACGCCAGGATGACCTCTGCCTCGTCTGGGATCTGGGAAAATGCAGCTTGTATCTGTGGTTTGCACTCGGCAACAGCGATCCCGACAGCTTGAGAAGCGATTGTGCCCTGACTCTTCTCGCCGATGCACACCAGAGGTATCATGCCATTTCTCACAATTGCAGCAGCCTTCTTCGCGACGTCCTCGTCGGTCTCGCCGAACAATTTCCTCCGCTCCGCATGACCAATCTCTACAATCTTCACACCAGCTTGGCTGAGCGTCAGCGGACTGACTTCACCAGTGTATGCTCCTTTATCCTCGCTATAGGTGTCTTGCGCCCCTAGCATCACGCTCGAATTGCCTAGCTTCTCTTTTGCGGGGAGCAGTGTCACGAAGTCTGGAATGACGAAGAGATCGACATTGACCTCTTCCGCCGCAGCTGAAAGGGCGGCGACCTTGTCAATGTAGTCAAGCGTGGATGGCAGGTCAAAGTACATCTTGAGCGAAGTGCCTACGATTCGCTTCTCACGCTGGACTGGGACGGGAGGCATCGTGTGGAGGTCAAAGGCAGGCCAGAAGAGCGAATTCAAGGGTCTCCAAGAGGTTCAAAGAGTATGGTATGGTATGGTATGGTATGGTATGGTATGCCAGCAAGCTGGTGTGCTCCTATAGAGCACTACCTCCTACATGGTGGTGGACGGGACGAGATGAAGTCGAGAGCTGTGGGGCTCTCTGCACATGCCCATGCGCTTTGACAGATTTGACACGGTTTCCCCAGTTGGGGCATTCCGCTCACACCCAGGCCCCGGCCCCGGCCCAGGCCCATCCGATGCTTTCTCCACGCCGAGACTTCTCTCTCCACGATCGTCCTTCTTTTTGCTTCACAAACGTCCGACGGTGAGGGTCCAGCCTGCACACCCATTGCATGCCCCAGCGTTGAGGATATGTCGGGCTTTGCTGGAGTCTCAACGTTCGCTGGCAGAAGGACCTGATGAGAGTCCTGTGGCGACAGCACAGCGTCCAGATTCCCGCCACCGCTGGCCACGATTTTGGTCCGTTTCAAGACGGCACAATTAGCCTGTTTTAGGCCTCCGCGCCAGGATCATGGGCGTGCTCAACCGACGGCACTCCACGCCTCATCCATCGTCATCGTATGGGTGCGGAGAATGAGCTCGAGGTCGAAGTGAACACTACTGCTCTCATTTTCGGGTGGAACACCATATGGCTTTGACGCGAATCGAGGACGTGGTTAACAGTGCCGACGAGCCCAGCGTCTCTCCTCAAGAACGAGAGTGCAGGCTGGCAGGTCCAGGACGACATGTCGGCGAGAGTCGCAAGCGTACTCGTACTGGTTGCTTGAACTGTCGCCGGAAGCGAAGAAAGTGTACGTTATTACGCACTGCCAGCATGAGTCCGGAATTGCAAGCTAATCACACCTTTGTACATGCAGGCGACGAAGTCAAACCGACGTGCGAAGGCTGTCAGGCCAGGCGTGACGTGTGCGAATGGGGCGTCAAAGTCTCATTTAGACCAGAGAATGCCCAGACTATGAATGCTGAGCATCCCTCAATGGTTCAAGGTGCAAGCTCCGATAGAATCACCTACAAGATTGTCAATGTGACCTCCGAGGTCATTCGGGACTACTTCGAAGAGAGTATCACTGGCCTTGATGATGCCCGCACTGCTGAAGCGGCGACTGCACCCGTGCCGCTTCCTTTGACTCCCAAGCAGACTCCCGTGGCATTGCACGAGGGCAGCGATACTACGCAGCAGCATGTGGCATTCAACGTATTACCGCCCATGGCTGGAGACCAACCAGCCACGCCCATGCGGACCGTGCTCCCAAGTCTCGATCTCAATGGAACACCTCTCATCACTTCTCCGGCTATGTTCCTATCACCTCAAAATAGTGACAGTACATTCGAAGATGGCATATTCATACCTGGTTCACAGTATCAGGAGCTCCACGCTACGCTTCGTAGCAGGATCATTGACACTGCGAGGTCCACTGCGCCATCCAGACTAGGATCACCGGATTTGCACCAGCAATGTGATTTGCTTCGCGAAGACACTGGTGAGGATGCAGAGTTTCGTAGGCTGGCACGTCTTTCTGCGGAGCAGGAATATGTGTTATGGCAGAATTATATCGAGTAAGCAGGTGGCTGACCGGAGCCGCGTCATTGTGCTAACACTATGTCAAAGCGAAGTTGCCCCATGGCTAGACAAGTTCGACCTCTATCGTCACTTCGAGCTGGCACTACCAATGCTGGCCAAGCATCATCCTCATATTAAATACTCGATACTGGCATTGTCGTCGAGGCAAATGGAACTCAAGGGGAAAATGGCTGATAACTCCCGCAGCTTGGCCCTGTATCAGCATGCTATCCACCTATTATCGCCCTTGTTACAGCTGCGAACAACAGAAGTGCTCGCATCTTGCATTGTACTCTGCGTGCTCGAGATGATGAGCTGCTCACCGAAAGCGTGGCGACGCCACCTTGATGGTGGTGCGGCATTGATACAAGCGCTCGGTATCTCCGGAGGTTGCGGTGGTCTCGAACAGGCCATTTTCTGGTGCTTCGCCCGTATGGACATCTGCGGAGCTCTCATCTCCTCCGAGCGAACACTCATACCAGTACACAATTGGATGGGAGGCATCGACATGACACATGATGTAGACACTCTGCTGAATCTTCATGGAGACTTCAGTATGTATGCTAACCATGTCGTGTATCTCTGCGCGCAGGTAGTAGACCTGCTTTGTGCGTCAGGGAGATGGGAGCAACGACATCGCAATTTGGCCTGTCCGATGAGTCGTCAGGAATACCTCCAACAATGGACGACTCTGTGGGCATTTCTCGAGCAATGGTACCACAACCGACCCGAGGAGATGAAAGCCCTCCTCGCCATCTCTGCAGCATCTTCGAACAAGCCCTTTCCCACCCTCTTCTTCGGCAACGGGCCCGGAACCAGCGGCAACCAGATGTATCACACCGCCGCCCTTCTCATGCTCAAATACAAACCACCTCGTGTCCAATTCGCGAAGAAACCGGCTTCCCTGCTGTGGCACGCTCGTCAGATCTGTGCCATCAGTCTCAGCAACAGCCATCACGGCTCGTGGACGAATAGCATACAGCCTCTGTGGCTCGCGGGGCAAATGATGAGCCATCCGACCGAACATCAGGCTATTCTGGATATTTATGAGAGAATTGAACGGGAGCTCGGATGGGCGACCAAGTGGAGGGCCGATGATTTGAAAGAGCACTGGGGAGATGTGGATGGGTGAGAACTGTCTTAAAAAGAGTGCTACGACATATCACATTTTTGATAATACCTAGGCTCTGATATCTGACAGTAGTCGCCCTGATTTGAACGAGAAATCCTGGTTCCGACTGCGATCTAGAGTCATATTCGCTTCATCGATCAAAATACTGTTTCCTTTGGTGGCGATCAAGACGGAAGAGCTATCGCCAAGGCTTATCTATATACCTGCATCATCAGCACTACAATTTCTAAGTTGAAAAGATCACAAAAGTGGGATGAGGAGGATACGATTCAAAACCCCTCAAAAACTAGGTACGAACACTGTAAATAAATGGTGAAGCATATGGAAGAATAGTACATGTATGTATGTATACCAAGCTGTCCATTCGAACCGCGAGAGATATTTCAATTCTTGCAACTACATGTATGTAGGTACGTAGCAGACGACAAGACAGGACGATGATGATCTCTTTCCATCACTCGAACTGAAGTCTTCAGGTTCCATTCCTAATCGACCTCTGAGCATATCCACGACTTCTCTCGATTGATGGTCGCCACCTCACACTCCAAATTCTCAGGAATGTCATTCGATCGACTCTTTAAGCATGAAAACGTCTGGAGTCCAGTCCTCTCATCCGTAGATTCGACTTTGCAAGCTTCTGCTCCAGCTGCTTCTTCCCCTTCTTCTTTTGTAAATGTGGCCTCGTGGCGTCGAACGGCCCTGTAATGGCGAAGTGTCATGATGGCTTCATACCACTTCAATCCTCCCACCATGTTCGTCGTGTCGGTGGGGAGATCTGGTAATTGTGGGAGCGCGAAAGCGGATGCTGCCAGAATCAATGCGGAAGCGGATGGGAGGAGCTTCATGTTGGAATGCAGGCATACCACATCTCAAATCGGTGAGGTGATTGTCTGATTGATGACTTTGCATATCTTCGCAAAGGTTCTTATTCAAGCTTGCACTTTTCGTGGGCTTGCGGGTATGGTGTTTATTGAAAGCTCGAATAGGAAGTAGGACGGGACAAAGAAAGCGATTTTGGCTTTGACTTCGGTTTCTCACAAATTTCTTTTTGTACTATGTGCGCTCGTGTTCTTAGTGGAAGGCCGAGCACGCTACGGTAAGTCTCGCTGCACACAGCGAAGGACGAAGGCCTGGATAAAGTTATCAAACGTCCATGCCACCACTGACCCACCTGATACTACTTCGTTCGTTCTTCGGTCGCGTCAATTCTCGCTTAACGACCATTGCATCGTGCGGATTGTCGCCCAGGTGCCTCGTTGTAGGGTTGCACTCGGCCAAATGCACATCTTGAAGACCACTCAGGTTCAACAGACATGCTATACCATCAACCTGCCACAGGGTTGGCCTCGGAGTGAGAAGCATCGGTCTGGGAAGCCTAATGGTGATGGTTCGCAGCTTCGGGCAAGCTCCTAGCAGGGCGAAGGCGATCGCATCTTCCCTGGTACCACAAATCACGTCCACTGCCTTGAGTAACCGTCGGCCGTGTTCGCCAATATGCCGCAGAAAGAGGTACATCACTTTGGGTGAGCCAAATTTGTAGGTCGTATTGGTGAACAGAGTGTCCAGCGCCTCTTCGTACACATCACGACAAGTAAGCATGATATTAATCTGGGTAGTATCGCGAGGTCTACGCTTGCTGTGGCCTGCCTCGGTGACGACTCGCTCACTGTCGCCATTCAAAGGCACAATCGCGGTCACTCTGTCCAGCTTCGGCATCAGTTGTGAGTATATCTTGAGGCGTAGCTCTGTGGGCAGCAAGAAGAAGGGACTCTTCTGATCATGCCTTGCGGGAGACATTGGAGACATCGAAGGATCTGCGTCTTCATCAAATCGCCGTTCAAAGCGCTTGCGTAAAGCGTTGAAGCGAGAATTGCCACCCATATCGGAATTCGTGTTCTTGCCGTCCAGAGGGTTTCGAAGGGCGAGATGAACACATTTGGGGTGATGCAGACGGATGGCGTCAAAGGTACGGGACGCCTCTGATACCGGTCCTTGGAAAGCTCTTACGCTGTGCTCGCGCTGTACGAAGGCACTGCAGGAATTACACCGCGACCCCTGCTCCAATGCCTCGAGAGGCGGTCGGTCATAGACGTGTCCATAAGCGGCCAATTGTCTGGCAGTGGCGTCGTCTGCCGTCCAGTATCCGTCAAAGGTCGCCAGGCGATCTACAAAGCTCGTGTGTCGCTGCTGGTTCCGGGACATATTCAAGTCGAAGTGAAGAGTGGGCTGCGAGGCATTGACGAAGTTGTAGTCGCCGATAATCTCCATGGCGAGAGCGGGCGGCTGTAGTCTATCACGGGGTAGCCAACGATCAGAAGATGGTCGGCCGGTATATGGACATGCATTTGTTGGAAATATGCAGTAGATGGCACATGTACAATGTCGATATGTCGATATGTCGATATGTCAGGGAGGTGGTTTGGAGGTACTGTAGGAGGTACCTCCTAGTGGATGGGAGCTGCCGAAGAAGACCCGCTTTGCACGTGAATCAACATTTTCTAGCAACACGAGATCAAAAGCAGACCCAGCACATCCTTCAGTGAAGCACATCTCACTCGACACTCGCGACAATGCCGTCCACTCACAACGTGGATAAGCCGTGGGACACGGACGACATCGACAAATGGAAAGAGGAGCCCTTCACCGCCGACCAGAACTTGGGCGGCACTTTCAGCGAGGAATCGACCTTTTCCACCCTGTTCCCCAAATACCGCGAACTGTACCTGAAGACGCACTGGCCGCGCATCACCAAGGCGCTGGAGAAGACGGGAATCGCCTGTTCGCTCGACTTGATCGAGGGCAGCATGACGGTCAAGACGACGCGGAAGACGTTTGATCCCGCCGCCATTCTTAACGCCCGCGACCTGATCAAGCTGCTTGCGCGCAGTGTGCCGCTGGACGAGGCGATGAAGATCCTGGAGGACGGTGTTGCGTGCGATGTCATCAAGATACGCGGAATGGTCAGGAACAAGGAGAGATTTGTCAAACGACGACAACGCATTCTGGGTCCGAATGGCAGCACGCTCAAGGCGCTTTCGCTGCTCACTCAGACGTACATTCTGGTGCAGGGTAACACAGTATCGATCATGGGGGGATACAAGAACTTGAAGGAGGTGCGACGAGTGGTGGAAGATTGCATGCAGAACATACATCCCATCTACCACATCAAAGAGCTGATGATCAAGCGCGAGCTGGCAAAGGACCCCGAGCTCAAGAACGAAAATTGGGAACGCTTTCTACCGCACTTCAAGAAGCGCAACCTGAGCAAGCGCAGAGTGCCATTCAAAGTCAACGACAAAGCAAAGAGAGTCTACACGCCCTTCCCGCCGCCGCAGGAGAAGAGCAAGGTGGATCTGCAGATCGAGAGCGGAGAGTACTTTTTGAATAAGGCAGCGAAAGATCGGGTGAAGCAGGAGAGGCGGGAAGATGTGATGAAGGACAAGATGGAGGAGCGCAAGAGGAAGCGCGAGGAAGCATTCGACGCACCCAAAGAGGACGCCGAAGTCAAGAAGAAGAAAAAGAAGAAGTCGAAGGATGACGACGGGGAAAAGAAGAGCAAAAAGCGGAAGGCCACCGAAGATGTTGACATGGAAGGTTAAAGAGCTTTGAAAATCTTGTAGTATACCACCACCTGCTGTTAGCGACGGAGTCTGGCGCGATTCATTACTCGACGGCATGGATGGACCCGCACCATGATATTGATAGCATCTGGCTCGAAGGTCCGTGATCTCTATCTCTCTCTCTCTCTCTCTCTCTCTCCCTCTTCCTCTCTTTCATTACAGAACCCTCTCACTCTCTCTCTTTCATTACAGAAGTCTCTTTCTCTTGACAGAACCTTCGCGTCCTCCTCCTCTATCAAGCTCCCGCCAATCGCCGAAACAAAGCTTGCCTTATAGGCCAGGATAGCATAACCTTCTCCAGGATACACCATCTTGACATATGCCAGGAGGAAGCGTAAATTGAAGGGATGCCTTATGATTGGTCAACATGGTCGTATCCATTGAGTGTAGCAACATATCATTCGATATCGGATATCCTCCTGGTTGAAGTTATAATATACTTCTCAGCACGGGGGATTATTCGGAAACCCACCCAACTAGTCCCCCATCATCATTAAAGAACGTCGTGCCACCGATGCCCTACTTGCCCAATACCTACTACGACTCAACACTTGAACTCCAGCTCCTCATGAAAGACGCATCTCGTCGCCAGAGAAGGAAACAAACACTCCTGAACAAGATATCGCCACGGTGCCACCCAATTCTACACCGATGATGATTCATCAGCCATGTACCAACCAACAACCTACTTCGACGATGATGCCTCTGCGAAACAAGAAGACCCTATCGACTCTCCTCACCAACTCCATGCACCAGCGAAGCAGCCCATGCAAGCACGAAGTACCGAAACACCACTAATCAATGACAAAGAACAAGAACACCTACCAGAACAACAACACCACCACCAATCATACCAC
Source organism: Sphaerulina populicola P02.02b (assembly GCA_000291705.1). NCBI lineage: Eukaryota > Fungi > Ascomycota > Dothideomycetes > Mycosphaerellales > Mycosphaerellaceae > Sphaerulina > Sphaerulina populicola. Next base: position 101,139 of record JH792538.1, read on the forward strand.
CAACAATACCACCAACACCACCTCTCATCACAACCACCATCCTTCCCACAACCCCAACCACCATCATTCTCATCCACCTCAAAAATCAGCCCCACCTCCACCTCCCCCTCCCCAAAAGACACCCTCTCATCAACAACCCACTTCATCTCCACCACCTCTCTCCAAATCATAACATCCCTCAACTCCCGCTCCTTCAACCTCACCAGTCCAACCCTTCCCTGGATCCACTTTCTACCCGAAACTCTAATCCAACTGTCCACCGACGCGCATCTACTCACTCTTCCCAAGATTTTCAGTCTATGGGAAGCCATATATGCGCAAAATCCGGAATATCATTTGTCCGTGGAAGACTATGATACGATTGTGGATTGGGAGGCGAAACCGCCTGTCGCAGAGGTGTTTTTGAATTTGAAGAAACATGGTTGGCCCGTCGGGGTGGTGAGGCCTGTCGTGTTGAAGGTGTTGTGGAAGTTTGTGGGGGGGAAGGAGAGGTGGATGGTGTGGGATGTTCATGCTGTGGAAGGGCCGGGGGGGATTCATGCTATTTGTTAATGGGAGAACGGGGAGGAGAGGGATGGAAGGGGAGGAGAGGATTGAGGAGGAGGAGGAGGAGGACATGGGTGGCTTTCATGATGACAACAAGTCTACTAATTAAGTAAAACAATATTGGCTGCTGGAACAGCTGCTCTTCTGGATTTCCGTGGTGCTTTATCGATGAGAACGGTTGCCTGGGTGCAAGATCATCCTCACAACACTATTCCGGTCGCCTGCGTGACAATTTCCGCCGATCCTGCATCCCTGGAACTGGTCATATCCTAGGAACAGCAACTCGAATTGTTCAGGCCCTCAACGGAAAGCAGTTCTCGCCCGGCTAAAGTGTGGCATCTGCATCCAAAATCGACCAGTCAACGTCGGAGTACATATTCTCATCAGAACGCAGACCGTATTCCATTGACAGCTCGGGCGATGCAGCTGATTCCTGGATTATCTGCTGCACATTGCCCGCGGCCAATACGACCTCGTTCGGATCTGCAAAGCCTTGGTAAGACACATGCCCATTTGCGGGAGACACAAGATAGCCTGCAGAAGAAGGTCTCTGGCTGGACGTTGGTCTTACACCATGAAACAACTGGTTCATCGCACTGTTTCTGAATGGGTTTGGTATGGAGAATGACGGAGCCATGATACTGGAGCCAGGGAAATCTGGCGGTCCATACGGATCTTGTGTGTATCCGCTATACGGTGGAGTGGGTGCCGTCACGGGACGCTTGCTGGGCGAGGGAGAGCGCCCGGACGTGGAGAGAGGAGACATCTCGCGCCTCGCATCTGCTTGATTGCGAGGGATAGGCTGTTGGCTACTGTTTGACGGCTGTTGGAACTCTCGCGCCGGCTCGGTAACACCAGTGCTCACAAGAAATGCTTGGTCCTGCATGGGCTCCTGCTTCAATTTGACGTGGTCCTCCTTTTCGGTGACATGTTGCTCTCGCTTGCGCTTTTTGCCTCCTGCGTGCTGCTCTGGCTCGCGAGGCGGAGTGCCGACAACGCTGTCGCTGCGGCTCCACTCCCCAATCTGGTCTGCGAGGTTGGCCTTGCCTCTTGCGAGGTAATTGCTGTTTCTTGTTACTGTCTCTTTCTTCAAAGTGCCCCGTGACTTGGCAGGCTTGTCAGAAAGGCCGGACATCCGAGTCAAGGATGTAGAGACATCCGACTTTGCTGGCGACGACGATCGAGAAACGTCCGAGGAATCATCCACGTTATAGTTGACCTTCTTGGCTTTCACCCTGGTGCTGCGCCGCACCTTGCTTGAAGACTTTTCGGGTGAAAACGACACTTCTGACTCTTGCTTCTCGAATCTGCCGCGTCTCTTCTGGTGCACTTGCTCCTCTGGTTTGGCGCCCTGGCAAGCAGCAGCAGCAGCAAGTTGCCGCTGGTAAGCCTGTACTTCTGGTATGCTGTTCTGAGCGACAACATCAAGTCTCTGCCGATTTGCTTCCCGTTGTGCCTCTGATGTGACCATCTGAATCGCCGCTAGGCGCTGGGTCCGTAGAACTTCAGGGTTGAGAGAAGTGGTTGTGTGACCCCTCGAAGGTTCTGTAAGATCCGACTGTGGTATCGGGGTCTGACTCTCATGTATGACCCGTTGCCGAACGGAGAAGCGTGATGCATCCCGCCGAATCCCTATACCATGATGCGAGAACGGCGCCGGAGGACGTGGCGGTATATTAGCAACAGACGAGGGGCCGCCGAGAACCGACGACTGGTCAAACGTGTTGACGTGGGCGACGAGGGCCATTTCGGCAGTCCCGGTGTCTGGAGGAGCTATGCTCGACAAACCGGCAAAGTCGTCGCGATCGAGTCTGGCAAACGCTTGAGGATGGTTGACCTTGAGGAAGTCTGCAAACGATGGCCCCGATGGCAAGCCAGCCTGAAGGCGTCGTTGTCTGCGCTCGTCATGCGCCCGTGCAAGCCTTTTGACGACCAACCAATTATTGATGTCATTCTCGAGCCGTTTCCGCTCCATGTCAATCAATGCCAAACTGCCCCAGCAATCCCGAGCTTGTTGGCACTCCTCAAACACCTCCAAGGAACCGCCATTGGCTACCCACCCATCGCATTGCTGCCGTAGAAGCTCCGTGCCCTTCACAAGCCTGATCGCCATGACCTTGTGCTGGTATGATGCCTTGATGTGCATCTCATCGACCGCATCGAATATTCCGCCATCATCGGTAGCTCCACAATAGAATTCGCCGGCACCGCACTGAGTCCAAGAGTGTTGCCGCGTGATGGTGTAGTACGGGCAATCGATTTTCTGCCAAAAGTTGATGTCGAGTCCTTGCGCGTGCTCGCATTCTTGTTCCTCGAGGCGCCTACAGCCGCACTGGAACGTGAAGAATTTCTGGAAGCACATGTTCGGGTGGTGTGCAGGCGTCAGTCCGTGTTGGGTTCCAGCGAGAGGCGGCGGCGGCGGCGGCGAATGGATGTTTGCTGTGTCTTTCGCTCGCAGAGGTCGCTCGGTCAACGTCGAGATGTATCGACATGATACGACACGACACGAGAACGTCTGCTTGAATTGTCGCGTACTTGCCATCTCTTAGTCAAGCTTCAAATGAGGCAGGCCCGGAAGTCGCGTCATGCTCGTGTTACGGCCGTCCTTGCCATCACGAGCGAAATTCAGAGGTGGCTCCTGCCTCGTGAAGTGAACGAAGTCCACATCACATCCACTTTTGAACACCAACATTGGAACTTAACCATTGCCTGGGAATTGAGTTCCGTTCAGGCTACAGCATAGGCTGCCTCCTCTGCCTCTGCGCACGGCACCAACCAACATCTCGTTACGAAGCACACCAAGCAATGCAAGCACCACTACATGCCGAAATCCTGGCTGCCCTTGATCATCCTCACGGCGCGGTTACTCGCACGCTTCGCCCAGCTCTAGCGGCTCACGACCGACTTCTTGCTATTCCTCCGCCTTCTCCTCCTCCTCCTCCGCCTCCACCTCCACAAGTTGGGCTTGAATGCTGGTCATCGCGCAGACGGCAGAGACGGCAGCGGAGTAAGATCGGCAACACGATAGAGCACGCGTGAGAAGAGTCTATCTCACAACGCGTCGATCTCGCATCTTAGCTTCGAGTAGCGCGCGCCGCCGCCAATGCCCACAATCGACAGCGATAGATGCAGGAAATACTGTATCGTCCGTTAGTACAGAAGACAGGGTGGACAGCGGCAAGCAGAGAGACAAGCAGAGAGACAGTGCCACGTTACTATGTAAATTGGCTGCTACATTATTTTGGCCAGTTCCGAAAATCCATGTTGCATGTGAAGCAAATCGGTGTTGATTGCGCAATCAAACAACCAGGATGTGCAATCGACGTCAAGGGTCCTGTACAGTACATATGTATGTTACAGGTTACCGCGGCGAACATAACATCGGAAGATGAGCATCTTCGTACTTCTCTGCTGTATGACAGCTTGTCGAAGTCGTGCATGTGGCGGTAGAATCGCAGCAGCATCGCAGACGGAGCCAAGATGGCAAAAGCAAAAACTCTGCTCCAAGCGCTGGCCGAGATGGAAGCCACGAATCAGCAATCTACATTATTCCACTTGGAGAGCCGACAGCTCGATCGGGCTAGGCCGCCACACCAATGATCCACCACATCATCACTTTCTCTTCTTTGCGAGATGCCGAAATTCCGCAGGTCCTGTCTTGGGATCATTGATTCGACCTTTAGCGAAAAGAATTTGTCTCGGGGAGTCTATGACGCTGTCGTGCCAGCGCGACGTTGGAATGCATTTTGCATTTACTTGATATATCACAACACGCTGGACGAGACTAGAACTAGGTAGTTCTCGGTGACGCAATCCAAGCACAACAACAAGCTTGACCCTTGAACTTCAAAGAAAGACGGGCATCATGACTACAGGTACAGACGACGACACGGCCACGACAACGACGGGTGCGACGACCTACCAGCCTGCACCACAATCGCAAACACAAACACAGCCCACGTTGACGAGAGCACAATCACATCGCGAAGCATTGACAACGTTAGAGGGACAAGATGTTGATAAGGATCGCCAGGGCAGCACGTCAAAATCGAGTTCAGATGTTGTCACCGACGTTGAGAAGCAGGAGGAAAGACAGGATGGAAAATACGACGAGGAGCAGCAAGAGCTGGAGCAAGCGGTAAGCAAGGATGGGAAGATTAACGGACGATCGAAGGGCAAGATAGCCATCATCATGCTTGCATTGTGTATGGCTGTCTTCCTGGCTGCTCTTGATGTGACCATCATCACAACTGCTTTGCCAACCATCAGTGAGCACTTCAATTCTACTGCAGGCTATACATGGATTGGATCGGCGTTCCTGCTGGCAAACTCAGCCTCGATTCCTTCTTGGGGAAAAGTCAGTGACATCTTTGGACGCAAGCCCATGTTGCTGCTTGCCAACATCATCTTCCTGATCGGTTCTTTGGTGGCTGCTTTAGCCAACAGCATTGGCATGCTGATTGCTGCCCGAGCGATCCAAGGTATTGGCGGAGGTGGGCTCGTCATTCTCGTCAATATCGTAATTGGAGATTTGTTCCCCATGCGAATGCGCGGAGCCTTTTACGGTGTGGTTGGTGGTGTCTGGGCCATCGCCTCCAGCGTCGGTCCTATCATCGGTGGAGCTTTCTCCGAGTATGTGACCTGGAGATGGTGCTTCTACATCAAGTAAGTGAAGAGAATATGTGAGATGATGGAAACTCAGCTGACTGTGCGCGCAGCTTACCTCTGGATGGACTGGCCTTCTTCATTCTCCTCTTCTTCCTAGATATCAAGACACCACGGACACCAATCTTGCAAGGACTAAAAGCCATCGACTGGTTAGGATCCTTGCTTGTCGTGGGCGGTACTCTCATGTTGTTGTTTGGTCTGCAATATGGTGGCGTCTCTGCGCCATGGGACTCCGCTCGAGTACTCTGCTTGATCATCATTGGTGCCTTCACTCTTTTCCTATTCGGCATGTGGGAGTGGAAGGCTGCCAAATATCCCATCATGCCAATTGGCTTATTTGCTTCTGTCAGCAGAGCCTCGACGCTTGCCATCGTCTTCTTGCACGGAATCGTCTTCATATCCACGAGCTACTATTTGCCGCTCTACTTCCAAGCAGTCCGAGGCCAGTCGCCAATCATGTCCGGAGTCCTGGTTCTGCCAACTGCTGTATCTCTTGCAGTCACATCGATTGGGACTGGCGCCTTCATCGCTAAGACGGGCAAATTCCTTCCGCCAATCTACTTTGGATTCTTCTTTCTGACACTTGGATTCGGACTCTACATCGACATTGATGCGCACAGCTCTTGGGCGAAGCTCATCATCTATCAAATCATCTCGGGAGCTGGGATTGGACCTATCTTCCAGTCTCCCATCATTGCACTCCAAGCGCACATCAACCCCCGCGACATTGCCACTGCCACTGCCACTCTTGGCTTCGTACGTCAGCTCGCCACCAGTATCTCAGTCGTCATCGGAGAAGTCGTCTACCAGAACCAGTTGCAGAAGAAGAGTGGCCAGATTGCTGCAGCCATTGGTAGTGACGCCGCTAGCCAAGTCACTGGAGGCAATTCTGGCTCGAGCACGGAGTTCATCAATTCACTACCGAGCGGGCAGCGCGAGGTCGTCCGAGTTGCATTCGCAGACTCATTGCAACCCATGTGGATCATGTATACCTGCTTTGCGGCAGCGGGATTCCTGGCGATGTTTGGCGTCAAGCAGAAGAAGCTTTCACGGGAGCACGAGGAAACGAAGACGGGTCTTGAGGCCGAGAAGGCCAACGCAGTGGCACGCAAAGCCGAGGCCGATGAGAAGAAGATATCGAAGGCGGAAAAGCGAGGCTCCCAATAGTCACTGCAGGCTTGACCCCGTTTACAAGATCATACCTGCTTCTGCTTTACCGAGAAAGATCAAAGTGCAGCGGAAGCACCCGATGTGGCGAAGATGCCCACTGCTATGAGTAGGAGGTGCGGCCGCGAACTCTCGACTCCAGGACGCTTTGATTTATCTAACGATATTGCATTCGTAATGTTTCAGAAATGGCCGAAGGGGATATAGTCCTGGCAGTACTCACATCGCATGGCAAGGTGTGCGCCGTGCAGCTTCGCGGGCTGGAAAATGGACAGAAAAGTACCTGTTTGAGATGACATGGATGTGAGAAGATAGCCTGCGTGAAGAAGAGCACAGCATGACTTTGACAGTTATTAGATACCCAATGTACGATACGATATTGATCATATCAAGCTTTGCTTTTCACCACATCCAACCTCAGCCACACCAACAAATTCAGAACAACAAGAACAAATACCCCAATAATTCATAAAGCAAACGACCGAATCGCATCCTCAAAATCCTTATCAATCAACCTTATCACCTTTTCATTCTCTTCTTCTTCTTCTTCTTCTTTTTCTTCTTCTTCTTCTTCTTCTTCTTCTTCCTCCTCCTTTACCCCCTCCCCCTTTCCTTCTGTCGTCTCCCCTTTCACGCTCACGCTCACGCTCACGCTCACGCTCACGCTCTCCCTCTCCCTCTCCCTCTCCCTCAAAACCCTCCCCAACTCTCCCGTCAACTTTCTCAAATCCCTCAAATCCCCACTCACCGTCCCTCCCAGTCCACAGTCACACTTCAAACTCTGCCTTTTCACTCTTCATAATTTGCATACATTTTTTTGAATCTTGGGCCGTAATGTCCATGTGATGATTTATGATTGGCTCTCTGCGAGCGGACCAGTCAGTAGTTTGCAAAAGCCAGAAAACTGCACAGGCAGCAGAACAACTTTATTGTGCTGCTCTCAATCTCTACACAGCTACCTCCTACTGTAGCTGTGAGCCGAGGATCGTATGCCCCTCCCTTTATGCTTGTAGCGGGCGTGTAATGGCCGAGTCGGCCTGGACGCTATGGATTACTGTAGATACCTAGTAGAATAGGGGTATGGTTTGGACCGTTTGGTAAACGGGAGAATTTGAATCGCCAATCAAGCACGACTTGGCAGAAGAGAAACCTCGGCAGTAAACATGCAAATCTCCCATAATGGTAATTAACTCGAGGATGCTTGTCTGACTCGCATGGTCTATGCAAAAGGCTCGAATCCTAGACCTTATAGATTTCAAAGTATCAGACGTGGAGATAATCTTCTTCGTTTCGTCTTGGAGACATGGAGTAAAAGCTCGGGGTATAGAAGATATGTTCGCGATTGAAAACTCTTCGCTTCTTCGAGAAGGAATAACAGATGCGCAGTGTTTCGACTTTCTCTTTGAAAGTCGGGCCGGTGAACGAGCGATGAACGAGATAAGTTTCCCGGATAGAAGCGCATTAATGCGGATAACATCGTGTCTGTCGATGTCCGTAAACTGGTTGCCAAACTGAACTAGATGCTAGAAGGGTATCCAATGAGATAAAAAACACATCACCTTTCATATACACCGAATCATTCTTGGGCCGTGAGTTCAGTATATTCCCCACATTTTGTCCTGTCCTGTTCTCCCGATGCTCGTACACTCAGACTCAGTCATCGCCGTTCGCAACTGCACCTGGCAAAGCACCATAATTCGACCTCTTTACGCCCTTGGAGCGTCCGGTAATATCCTGCCATGTTGCTCCAAAGCGTCTACCGGTCGAGGCTAGCAGACCTTCTTCTTCGGCCTCTTGAAGATCCTCGTCCATTTGTTCTTCGTCAAGCTTGGGCACACGGAATAGTGTGACCAAGAAAACAATGATAAAGATGCCCAGGAAAGCGAACTGGGCGTAGAAGTCCACAACGCCAAGGTAGGGAAAGTTGGCTGTGATTCTGTTGAGGAATGTCGACACCACCGAAGGTGTGCAGACCATCTTCGCCACGGGGTTGTCTGATCTCTCTGAGCAAGGCTTGATAGCACTGTGATGCTGGCTGCAGTCTGGTTGCTGTTCCGGGTTCCCGGTGGGTCTGTCACAGTATGTCTGAGCACCAAATGTGACGTACTGTGGTGCAACGATCATGGCCAGGCTGTAGTTCAGGGCGAAGGTCATGAGCGTGAGCATGACGGTGGCCATGAGCATGGCGTTTGGCGTGGTGTGGCCCTTGCGAATGCGGAAGAGCATCACCCAGAGAAATCGGATGCCAATGGTAGCGAGACCGACTACCGAGGCGCAGAAGAACAGAACTGTCAACAAGAGAAAGATGACATAGTCGATCGGGAAGATTTTGGACGTCTCGCGGAGGAGGGCATTGATCGGCTGAAAGATCTTCGTCTTGCCTAGAAGGTAAGCACACGAGACACCACAGACAGAATTCTTCATCTTGTCCACCATGGTTATCAGCATGCTGGCGAAGATGACCAGAGCGACGACAACCAGTAGGAGCCCAAAGAGGAGCTTCAGCGGGCGGAAGACAGCTTCCATCTTCAACCACACCTTGATGATCCAGTTGCGATCAGTTCCAGCATTCTCTTCTGCGAGGCGTTGGCGGCGAATCAATGTGCGCTCTTCGCGGTTCAGAGCCTCGAGTTCGCGTCGGTCGCGGCCGTCCAGACCGCCCTCTCGGCCTTCGCTTCGTCCCTCGAGCTGGCGCTGCCTCTCACGATTCTGTGCAAGCTGGCTCTCAGTTGTTTCGGCAAGTTGCGGCGTTGAGATGCTTGGTGCGGATTTGATGAGTGAGACTGGGAGCAGAGCCAAGCCCGGTGCAGTGTACAAGCAGTAGAGGATGGTGCCGACTAGGATGAGTACGCCAATGGCAAAGGTCAAAGCTCGTTCGCCGTCTGTGCAGCCATGATTAGAGATGTCCCACCACGCGCAGTATGTTTTGCATAGATGTACTCACGGTTTTCAGTAAGTAGGTCTCGGAAGAAGTCCAGATCTTTGTGATCATCTCGCGCCTTCTTGGTGACCGGCACAAAGAAGCCCACGAGGAACAGAATTACGCAAAAGACGATGAATGCGATTGTCCACTTGAAAGCAGCCCATAGTCTCGAACCGATGGTCTGCTGTCCCTCTTCGGCTGCGACTTCATCATACTCTTCGTAGTAGAAGTAGGTAAAAGGGACGACTAGCAGACACAGAACGGCATCCAGACTGTACAGCGTGTAGTATACAATCTTGAGGGTGTACAGAGTATCATCCACCTTGTCGGGGGTAGCCCAGTCCTTTTTTCTGCCCAGTTTCCTGCTCGTCGTGGAGGAGACCAGCGCCACGTCCACTGGCATCAGCAGGACCGTGGCGAGGAGGGCGAGGATGGTGATTTGGCATATGAGCGTGACGGCGACGGTGCGCTCGCCTGGCTTCTGGTAGACGTAGACGAAGATGGCGGAGATGAAGAAGATGATGGCGAGGCACACGGCGTAGGCCACCCAGATCAAGCTTGTTTCGATGAGCGCCATGTTGACGGCTGTTCTCGCGCGGGAGGGGACGACAATGAAGGGAGGAGGGCGAAGAAGAGGAAGAGGAAGAGGAAGAGGAAGAGGAAAAGGAAGAGGAAGAGGAAGAGGAAAGGAAAGAGTAAGAAGAGGATTCGGGACGGGAGGGGAGAGACACTTGCCTTGGTCGTTCCTTCCTTGATTGATGTGAGCTGTGAGCTCGGCGCGTGAGCTTGGCTTGCTGCTTGCTGCTTGGTATGACGGCCGAAGCTGGAAACAGACTTCAGCACGAGCCCTCGCCGTCCCATTCGGTACCGGGTATGCTTCGCGGGCGCGCGCGTTTGCCCAATCCAGACAGCTCGAGTTTCCCGTTTGGGAGGTGGAGGTGGAACAACAACATCCACAACAACAACAACGAAAGAAGGAAAAGGAGCAAGAGCAAGAACACAATTACGGAGAGGGGATGCGCTGCTGGGAAAAGAAGCCAGGTAGACAGCGCGGATGCAGTGCTATACGGAACTCGTGCCTCCCACGGCCGTCACGCACGCTGTTGCGCTGCCATTCGTGAGCGCGGAAGCAAACAACCTCGTTGTTGCGAAGACATCGCTATTGCAGGTCTTTGGCCTCAAGGCCGCAGGCAATGATGGCGGGGACGAGAAACTGGTGTTGGTGGGGGAATACAGCCTGGCAGGCACTGTCACGTCGATAGCACGTGTCAAGACTCTGGATACCAAGTCGGGAGGCGAAGCTGTCCTCCTCTCCTTCAAAGACGCGAAGCTCAGCTTGGTCGAGTGGGACCCGGAGAACTATCGCATCAGCACCATCAGCTTGCATTTCTACGAAGGCGATAATGTGATATCTGCCCCCTTTGGACCACCCCTCGCCGACTGCGACTCCATCCTCACCGTCGACCCGAGTTCACGATGCGCCGCCTTGAAGTTTGGCGCTCGGCAATTGGCCATTCTCCCCTTCAGACAGTTTGGAGATGAGCTAGCTGGAGAAGAAGAGGAGGGCGAGTTCGATGCAGATCCTACACTTGCGACGTCAAAGAGGACCGAGTCGGCTCCACACGCCAATGGCGAGACCGAGCACACGCCCTACAAGGCTTCCTTCACACTGGCACTCACAGCGTTGGATCCCTCCGTCAGCCATGCTGTGCACTTGGCTTTCTTGCACGAGTACCGGGAGCCGACATTTGGCATCTTGTCGGCGACGGTGGAGCCTTCGTACAGCCTCCTAGAGGAGCGCAAAGATATCTTGACGTATACTGTGCTCACGCTGGATCTGGAGCAAAGGGCATCAACGAACCTCATCAGCGTACCAAAGCTTCCTTCGACGTTATGGGAAGTCGTGCCATTGCCGTTGCCTGTGGGTGGCGCTTTGCTTCTTGGCACGAATGAGCTCGTGCATGTGGACCAGAGCGGCAAGGCAAATGCTACTGCAGTCAACGAATTTGCAAAGCTGGAAAGTGACTTTGGCATGGCTGATCAGTCTCATCTCAATCTAAAACTTGAAGACTGCAGAGTAGAAGTACTTGATTCCAAGACTGGTGAGCTTCTCATTGTCACGAATGACGGTTCGCTCGCAATACTTTCCTTCCAAATGCATGGCCGCAGTATAAGCGCGTTGAACGTAAAGAGAGCCACGTCCGAGAACGGAAGTACAACGATTCACACAGCACCGTCATGTATGGCAAGACTTGAAGGCAGCAAGATTTTCATTGGCAGTGAGGATGGCTCCTCTTCACTTCTGGGCTGGTCACGACCCACCTCGGCGCTCAACCGGAAGCGTTCGCATGCACAAATGCTAGACAAGGAGGCGGACGATGAAGACGAGGAGATGGAAGAAGACGATGATGACTTGTACGATGCAGCACCCGAGCCGAAGAAACGAGCATCATCGGAGACGGCTGTGACTTCGACCGCACAGTACACATTCTCTATAATAGACGAATTACTCTCCACTGGACCGATACATGAAGTATGTCTCGGTCGCTCGGGTCCATGGAAGGACAGACTGGAGATTGCAGCAGGGGCTGGTCGTAAACAGGCTAGCAGACTTACTCTCATGCATCGTGACATCGTACCAACAGTACGTCGCAAGTGTAAGCTTGGCGCGGCGAGAGCCACATGGGCACTTCGCCCTAAACAGCGTAATGCTGCGCTCCCAGAGTACGACAACCTTCTTTTTGTCTTCGATGGCGACGATACCAAAGTGTACGGCATTCCCTCGCAGGATGAAGATGGCAACAGCTATACTGAGCGTTCTGCTCCCGAGTTTGAGAGCGCTGGAGAGACCCTCGATATGGCTACAGTCGCTGACGGCACAATCATTGTGCAAACACGTCGCACAGAGTTGCGAACATATAATGCCAAGCTCGGACTGGACCAGATCATTCCTATGACTGACGAGGAAACGGAGGAGGATCTGAGCATAGTGCACATTGCAGTCTCCGATCCATATGTGCTAGTGATCAGAGGTGATAATAGTATCCAAGTGCTTGCTGTTCAAGGCGGTGAATTAGAGACCCTTGAAGGTGAGGGTATGGTTACAGAAAAGAAGTGGCTCAGTGGGTGCATTTATACCGGTGCGCTGACAGGGCGGAATGCTGCACTTTTCCTGCTGGACGCCGATGGTGGTCTGCATGTGTTCAGCTTGCCAGACCTCACGTCTGTCTACGCCTTACCAAATCTACCTCATCTGCCTCCGATACTGGCGGCTGATGCTGTGGCACGCCGGGTTGGAACGAAAGCTACCTTGACGGAACTTTTGGTGGCAGATCTCGGCCAGGATAGCGCCACTGAGCCATATCTGATAGTGCGGACAGCAATGGATGATATCGTGCTATATGAGCCTTTTCACTATCCACTTCGGAGAAACGAAGATTCGTGGCACTCGAGCTTGCACTTCCGGAAAGTGCCCTTCTCGTACATTCCCAAGTATAACGAGCAACTATCAGACGCTCAAACCCCGCCACTCAAGCGCATCCAAGTGGGTGGCTACCACGCAGTCAACATCCCAGGAGGACCCACCAATTTGCTGATGAAAGAGTCTTCATCTCTTCCGAAGGTGCTGGAGGTGCGGGACACGCAGTCGTCGCAACGTGCCACTGTAATGTCGCCAGTTCACCGGCCTGGCTGCGAGCACGGCTTTTTGACTGTCAACGCAGACGAGGAGGTGCAGGAGAATCAGCTACCGGAAAAGACATGGTACGGCAGTGGGTGGAGTATACAACAGGTGGACATTGGCGAAGATGTGCGACACATCGCATACCACGCGGAAAGGGAAGTGTACGTGGTAGCGACGTGCAGAGACATGGATTTCTATTTCGCAGGCGAAGACGGCCGTCACCCGGAGCAGGATGACATTGAGCTACGACCACAGGTTCCGCAGTATACCATTCACCTGATATCTGCAAAGTCTCACCAAAGACTACAGTCAGTGGAGCTGGGGTATCTCGAGACTGTGACTGCATTGAAAGTGATGTCGCTGGAAGTTTCTGAGAACACGCACGAGCAGAAGGATCTTGTGGTCGTATCCACTGCCGCACAGCGGGGCGAAGATATGCCAGCCAAAGGTGCCGTTATCTTATACGATATCATCGATGTCGTACCGGACCCAGATGTTCCCGAGAGCGGCTTCCAACTCTACCAGCTTGCCCGAGAACAGGCTCGTGGCGCGATCACGTCTATAGCTGGACCTCTCCCTGGGGGCTTCCTCGGCACAGCACAAGGTCTCAAGATCATGGTGCGTGGTCTCAAGGAGGATGGAACATGCTTACCAGTCGCCTTTCTCGACGCACAAAGTTATACTCATACTCTCAAAGTGCTACCTGGGCGAGGAATGTGGCTAGCTGGTGATGCATGGAAGGGCCTGTGGTTCGGCGGATTTACCGAGGAGCCATACAAACTCACGGTGATGGGCAAGTCACCAAAGAGCAAGATGGAGGTGATGGCTGCAGAATTCCTTCCCTTCGATGGAGCTCTGTACATGTTGATCATGGACGCCGACAATGACCTGCATGTTCTGCAGTATGATCCCGAGAATCCCAAGTCGGTGGGTGGCATGCGATTGTTACACAGAAGCACCTTCCACATTGGTCATCTCGTAACAAACATGCTTCTCGTGCCCTCCAGTCTGAAGCCATTCGAAAGTCAAGATCGAGACATGGCAAACGGGACGAATGGGAACAACGAGGAAGCCACAAGAGCTCCACCTTCACTTCATCACATTCTGGCAACATCACGATCCGGATCAGTTGGCCTCATCACACCTCTGGACGAAGCTGCGTACAGGCGCCTATCAGCCCTGCAGACACATCTCACTGCTATACTTGAACACGCTGCTGGTCTCAATCCGAGGGCGTACAGAGCCGTGGAGGCCGAGAGTTTTGGCGGAGCGAGAGGTGTGGTTGATGGCTCTTTGGTCAACAGAATCGGCGAACTAGGCGCTGCTAAGAGGGCTGATGTGCTTGGTCGAGCCGGCAGTGATGGCTGGGTTGTAAGAAGCGATCTGGAAATCGTGGGTGGCGGAGGATTGGGATATCTGTAAGTAGGTATCTCCAGCAGAGCGACCTGGCAAATGAGCATATGATGTTTGAGCAATACATTATAGGTGTTTTAGATGCCGAGGACTACGTTCTGGATGTATCTTCATGGCACGCAGTACCTCCGTGTGCTGCTCAGCTCGCCTACTAGGCTGCGAATATGCTCAGTTGGACTTTCGTAGGCTGTAGCACGGCAGAAATGCAAAATTCAGAGCCTACATGTAGGTAGTATGTACCTATAGCAAGCGGACAATAGCTAGGTACAGTACCTTACATGTAGTTACCTTGACGACATACCTAGGTACGCTGTATTGTTAGCTTTCGGCTTTGTTGGTTATTGGTTACCTAGGTACCTACCTTAGGTGGAATTAGAAGAGAAGAGCTCCTAATATGTAGTAAGAGCCCGTTCGCTTGTGCACCTTATAGCTTCTAGCTAGAAGCTATAAGGCTATCCTAAGCTATAAGACGGTCGCGTTCGCTTGTTTACCTTATAGCTTCTGGCTAGAAGCTAGGTTTTTAGCTATAATGTAGATACTACGCCGATCTGCTATAAAAGAGGCAAGGCTCGCGTACTTAACGTAAAAAAGGACGCTAAATCGTCTTATAGCTAGATCAACCTTATTTTCTCGCTTCTAAGTATAAGGACCTACAATTAACGCTATCAACGCTATCGGGACGGACGGTAGGGCGGTAGGGCGGTACGGACGGTAGGGCGGTACGGACGGTAGGGCGGTATTAATATAGAGGAAGAGGTAGGAGGTAGGGTAGAGATAGTATAGATAATATAGATAAACTCGAAGAGCGCCGTATCGCTATAGCGCGCCGGCTTTATATTATTACTATTGTCGTTGCCCTACAAGCTATTAGAGAGGTCCTTAACCGTATACTAGGAGGTATCCGGGCAATATATACCGATCGCTTTACTAGCGAGCGTAAACTACGAGAGTTAATAGGTTAGCGACTACGAATAAGACGGTTCTATCGATTTACGCCTAAACAATTCGAGGAACTCTATAGTACTATTGTACTTACCCGATAGATACGAGATATCCGGCCGGTAGAAGCTATTATTATTCCTCTATATAGTTGCGTAGAACCGTTCCTATCGTAACGTAGCCGAGACATTCAGCTATCTAATATCTACGATATATAGGCTCTTCTATACGGTACTTCTTAAGCTTATCAAATTCTACTAGGTAGTTGTTAAGCTAGTAATAAAGTAGGATACCGACGTACTATAGTAGAGACCTAAAAAGTAGAAATACTAGCTATATTTCAAGGACGCCGTTAGGTCGCTAGATAGGAGTCATATTAATGCACACTATAAACTAGAAGAAGCTTATCGATACCGGAACCGTAAGGGCTATTTATTATAGAATATACTCGCTATTGTCGATTATAATAGAATATTTACATTCGTATTACCTAGTTAGGAGGGATCTGCTTACGATAGTCGAGTTTTAAGCGACGCGGTACAACGATATAGCTTTACTATACCCGACGGGATATATTATCTCGCAGATACTAGCTATACAAATAGTCCTCTAACTCTTACTCCCTATCGTAGTATACGATATTACCTACGAGAAGTCTAGATTGCTAGATTAAAGCCGGAGAGTTCTAAAGAGCTATTTAATCTCCGATATTTATCGCTACGGAACGTAGTAGAGCGTACATTCGGGGTATTCAAGCGGCGCTTCCAAATATTTGAGGCTATACTAGAGTTTAGTTATCTTATCTAAGCAAGACTAGTATATACGTATACTACGCTATACAACTTCCTTACTATACGGGGCGCAATAGAGCTATTACTAGAACTCGTAGCCGATAAGAATAATTACTATAGCTATTAGCCTATAGAAGGGGTCGAGGTAGTTAGTAATAGGACTAATATAGATATATTTCGAGACTAGCTAGTAGAGTAGATATAGAAGGACTATATTAAGTATAATCGATACGAGGAAGCTAATAAGGCTACCCCTACGGACTATAAGTCTGAGTTTCGACCGTAGGAAAATAGCGAAAATCTACTATAGGAAAATAGCGAAAATCGACCGTAGGAAAATAGCGACAATAGGTAAATAGATAGATACAATCCCTAGTCGATTGCTTCGTCCCCGAATAGTCCCCTAATAATACTCTCTATCCGCTTAACTTGATCCTCTGTATCCTCGCCGAGGAAGTAATTAATTTCCGCAACGCCCTCCTTCCTTAACTTATTCGTAGCTGCGCGTCTATTAAGTCTGTCTATCTTCTTAAACGGCTTTGTCCTTAACAACTCGGCTAACTAACGCTTAGGTAGTAGTATTGGACGTAGTACTTCTATACCCTCGCGTAGGGTAGTAATAAGACCTTCTATCCCTCTACCTACTACCTCTCGAGCTGACTATCTTCCTACGTTCTTCGCGACCCGAGTACTATTTATAATAGCGGCCCTTCGTAGGTTAAAGCTGTCTATAGTAGTATTGCTCGTCGGCGAGGTAGAAGACGCCGAGTCTATAGACGACTAGCTATCTAGATCGATATCCGTAGCCGTAGTATTAATCCTAATTACACCGTCGCTAGTTGTACTAGAGCCGCGAAACAATACGTCTAACTCGGCTTTATACTCGAGTAGTTTAGTACGGAACTTCTCGTACTCTTTATATCTCTTAAAAAAGGTATCGAGTACTTTATCTAGTACAGATAGATAGCTAGTAACCGGATCCTTAGTCTATCTACTCTAGTTAAGATAGAAAGTCTATATCTTCTAGTTACGATAGAGATTCTGTATTTTACTCGTAACCTTCTCTGTATCTAGGCGCGCCTTCTGTATCTCGCCGGCGGTATAGACGCGTATCGCTTCAACTATAGTATTTAATACCTACGACTTAAATCTATTACCCTCGCGTAGGTAGGAGTACTCTTTTATTAACTCTAGGAGCTTTATTACTATTACTAGACTCTATTTGATTCTTGTAGCCGTAGCCCTCCGGCGTTTTGTATCGCTACTAGTCTAACTAATAGAGTTAGAGGGGGTTGGAGACGCTCGTTTCGTTATTATCGTCGATAGTAGCGATAGCGGTATAGGCGGAGGAGGTATAGGCGGAGGAGGTTCTCTTAGTAGCGATGTAGACTAGTTACTATATAGTGTATCTCCTAACTCTCCCGTTACGTTAAATGAATCTATTAAGTCGAATTCGGCCCTAAAGTTGGTACCGAAACTAGTATCAAAATCGAGAGTACCGTTATAGCTCGCGACTTCGTCGCTACTATTAAGTATACTATTAACGTCTATATCTATAGACTCGTAGAATAGAAGGATAGATATTAAGAACTCTAATCCTCGGTAGGATATATAGGAGGTAGAGTAAAATACACTATAGAACCGAATACGAGCTAATTATCGTCTCTAGATTAACGATATCAACGCCGAATAGCCGTCCGAATAACCGTCCGAATAACCGTCCGAATAACTATCTAAATAACTATACGAACGACTGTATTATCTTAACGTCTTTATTATTAACGACTATCTTAACGTCTTCGTCGTTAAAGACTATCTTAATATCTTCTTCGATAGCGTTACTATTATTATAGCCGTCGTTATCGTCGTTAACGTCGTCGCTATCGTCGTCGTCGCTATCGTTGTCGTCGCTATCGTTATCGTCGCTATCGTCGTCGTCGCTATCGTTGTCGTCGTCGTCGTCGTCGTTATCTTTGAGCTTTATAAGACGCTCGTAGTATTCGAGGCGACGTTCAAGTAGAGCTACCCTCTCTTCGAGGGTAACGGCCTTAGTAGTAGTAGCGGCGGCGGAGGCAGAGGCAGCGGATACAAGTATAGTAGAGGTAGTAACAGCGGCGGAGGCAGCGGATACAAGTATAGTAGAGGCAGTAATAGCGGCGGAGGCAGCGGCGAAACTATACCCTTTTAGTATACTACAAATATAT
>JH792538.1:124419-136467 GCA_000291705.1 Sphaerulina populicola P02.02b
CCTACTTTGCTAAGGACTGCGGTAGCCTAAGCTTTGCGAGTATCCGTAGGAGCCGGTTCTTTGCTACGTAGTCGAAAGCTCCCTTTACGTCTAGGAATACCGTTAACGTCTTCTTCTTCTTTAGCCGTTGTCTCTCGATCTCTGTCGTTAGGATTATCGCGGCGTCAACCGCTGACTTTGCCTTCCTTCCGCCGATCTAAGAGTCGTAGAGTAGCGGGTACTTCTCCGCAATTAGGCTTAATCTCTTCGCTAGGATCCTCTCGCTAATTTTCCCTAGGCAGTTTAGGAGTGAGATCACCCTATATACCTTAGGGAGAGAGTAGTCTAGTTTTCCCGGCTTAGCAAGTACCGCGCCGGTTGCTTCTCGCTAGGCTTCCGGGTAGTATCCTTCGCTAACTAGTCGGCTGAAAAGTCCGTAAAAGGTATCGGGGATCGCCGTATATGCCTTAGAAATCACAAGTTGTATAATTCCGTCCGGTCCCGGTGTCTTCCCTTTAACCTTACTAGTCGCGCAGGCCTGTTCTAGCTCTTCTTTCTAGAGGGTATTCTATTCCTAATCGTTTTGTCGATAGGAAAGCTAGTCTTCCGGTAGTTCTTCTTCCGCGGGCGGCTTTGGAAAGAGTGTTTGTTAGAGTTCCCTATACTTCCCTTCAAAAGACGTCTCGCCGTTGATTATCGGGATAGAGGCGGAGATCCTATCCTTTGTATACGACATAGCCTTGAAAATTGTCTACGGGTCGTTCTTCTCTAGGAAGGCGTTCTAATAGTTCTTCTTCGCCGACTTTATCTCTTAGAAGTACTTATTCTTTGCCGCTAGATACTCTCTCTTCTCTAGCGGGGTCGCTATCCTTCCGTAGGAGAAAGTCTTATAGTAGGTACGGTTAAGTTCCTTCCGTAGGTTCCTAAGCTCCGGCGTCTACTAAGGTTTGGATCTCGCGTCTACCCTCTTCCTCGGTATAGCCGTTTCTATCGCGTCTTGGAGTAGCGTTGTTAGGGAGACAGCTAGGTCGTCTAGGTCTCCCTCTAGGTTGAGGTCCTCTGATTTCTCCGCTAGTATTTCCGAGAACCTTTCCCAATTCGCCTCTTTATAGTTAAGGACCGTCTTTTTAACCGTTGGTTTAGACGTACTCCTTCCCTCTATCTTAAAGAAGATCGCCCGGTAGTCTAAGCCGATATCGTCGGTACGCTAGTTAACGTCTCCTTGGATTCCTCTTGTAAACGCTAGGTCTAGGACGCTTTCTTAGGCTAGGTACGGCCTATAGAAAGTTCCTATTCCTATCTCGTTCCGTAGGAGGAAGTTCTTCTCGTCTAGCCAGTCTAGGAGTCTCGTTGCTTTGCTCCCGGTATCCTTCCCGTTAGGATCCTAGCTAGGGTATCGGACGTTAAAGTCTCCCGCTAGGATAACTCTCGGTAGGAGCTCTAGGTCGTAGAGTTCCCTCTCGATTGTCCTCTCTCCTCGCGCGTCTTTTTCGTTATATAGATTAACTACCTAAATAGTTTCTCTACCGTCGGAAATAGTAAACGCTAGGAGATTACCGCTTCTTGTTGTTTAGGGGTTGACTTCGTAGGAGAGCCGGCTACTAACGTATAGTAGCGTCCTAGGACGGGTAGTCCTCTCCCTCGGTAGAATCTGCTTGAAGTCGGTATAAAGTACCGACCTCGCGTCCTGAAAGCCTCTTTGATCTTGTCCTATAATCTACGGTTCTTGGATTAGGATAAGGTCGACCTTCTCGCGTAGCCCTACTTCTAGGGCCGATTCCGTTGCTTGTTAGCTTCTATTTAGGTTCGCTTGCATTACCCTTAGTTGGTATCCTAATATATTAGGTTAGTTGGTTTCTTCTCTCTTAGTCTATCCCTCGCGCGCTCGACAAAGACACTACGTCCTCCTATAAAAAGGGCGGACCTAATAGCCCTATCGGCTTCCTCTTTTGTAGCGAAGGCGACTAGGAGAGACCCTGCCTCCCTTTCCTGTCGCTTTTCAAGGTACGAGAGCCAAATCGGTTTAGTAACCGGCGCGAGACCTCTATTGCAGGTCTCAATTTCTGCTTAGATTCTATCGGTAGCGTCTTCTCCCTCAAAATCTTAGGTAGATACGCCGTAGATTACGACCTTATACTAGGTAGAGTCGTCAATAATTTGAAAGCCTCCTAGTATCGGGTACGCCTTCTCTTAGTTCCCTTTGAATGCCTCCTTTGCTTCCTTATCGGCGAAGTATACAACAAGGTTGCCCTTAGGCGATCTCGTCGTCGAGAGGACTCCCGGGGACTTTGCAAAACCGAACGCCTTGTTTAGGCCGTCTCTTATAATAAGAGCGCCTATCGTAGACGGCCTCTCCTACTTTAGAACAAGGCGGGAGAGTTGCGGCTTTGTAGCTTGAGTTTTGCTACGCGTTACTTGCGTCCATTCGTTTCTTGTCGATTGCGTAGGGTTAGCGGTAGATTCCTTGTTACCGTTGGAATTCTTCTCCTTGTTTGACTTAGCAACTTCCGCGAAAGAACGTTGCTTTCCAACCGTTAGTTGAGGGGCGGCGGACGAGGACGAGGCCGAGGCCGAGGTCGAGGACGATTAGGTCGGGGCTGATTGTCTTATTAGGTTTGTTGTTTAGCGTACCTGGTTGCTGATTTTCTTTACGGCCGCTTCTAGGTTCGCTACTTGCTTTCCAAGTATTTTCGCGGTAGTTGTAATACCTCTCTTCTCGGTAAAATCGCGTATGCTTTCAAGGATATCAAGGACGTTCGCCTAGTCGTCCTTAAAGGCGGCGAGGTTGTGTACTGAGTGTATAAGGGCTTGTTTTGCGACCTTAAAGTCCTTTATCGCTTCCCGTCTCTTGTAGGCGTTAATATTGTCGTTGAAGTTGGATGACTTCTTTGCGAGGGATCCTTCCGGGGAGGTAGAAGGCGCAGCCCCCGGGGAGTTGATATCGGTAAAAGGAGTAATCCTCTTCCGCTTAGGAACGAAAGGGATAAGCTTCTCCTTGTTTGGCTTGGATTAGGTTAGGGTCGTTGGTTCTTCCGCTTCGCTTTCGTCGATAGCGTCGACTTCTATCTCAAATTGAGAAGGCGACGGCTCGTAGCGCGCGGGCGAGGGTTCTCCTTAAGTATAGGAGGGTTCCCCTTGCTCTCCTTGATTCATATCGTAATCCGTCTCTTTCCCGGTACAGTTCTTGTCTATCTCGGGTAGTTCTTGTCCGTTAGGGGTAAAAAGAGTACTTACTAGCTTTTGCCGAGGGAGCTAGGCGTATAAACCTATTTCCTATCCCGTTGGGGTCCTAGCCTACTAGGGACACTAGTACACTCTTCTTACTACTAAGTAGGGAAGGTATGTTTATTTACTAGATATAGCAACGGCTCCTTATATAATTTGATAGGGAGAGGAAGCTACTATCGTTCTTTTAAACACGCGGGCATACGGCGACGTCGGAAGGTCACCCTAGTGTAGGTTTATACTAAGTATATTGTTGTGTTGAGTACAAAGTACTGTCTTTCTGTCTTTCTTCCTATCCGGAGCTAGGTCCGGGGAGGTAAGGTCGGGCTGCCTACGGGTAGGTTGGGTGTAGATGTAGGGTAGTAGGCCGGGCCGGGCTAGACACCTCAAATTCTGTAGCAACAAAGGGGCTACAGATAGTAACTGTCTTTCATACGCGATAGCGCATGCGATAATAGGTAGATTGGGGTGATTGTCGCGTCAAAAGAAAGCGCTTTACGAGAGCTTTCTGTAGATGCAAAAATCGTGTCGATCGGTCACGTAGCGGGTGCGCTGTAGTCGTTCGAAGTCGGGGGGGGGTCGTTGTATACTAAAGCACTATTTACGTAGCTACTTACGTGCTTTTCTAGTACGCTTCGGCTGCGCCTCGAACTCGTCGAGCGCGGTACATTCGCCTATATACTCTTCCGGTTCCTACTAATCAAATTCCTCGGGCTAGCTACGCTAGCGTACTAAGTACTGCCTTACGCCTTTCCTTAGGCGCGTTCCTAAGATCTTCTTAACCTCGTAGAGGCCCTCTTCGTCTGCGAGCGGTAAGCTACCCTTATGCGCTTCTCCTACGCGACTCCGATAGGGCTTAAGGTATAAGATATAGAACATATTGTAGATTAGCGATCTAGCTAGGAGTGCTAGGCGGTACGCCTACTTACCGACAACGTCGATAACCTTAAACGGTCTAGCGAACTTATTAGCGAACTTCTTAGTAGGTACCTTTAGCCGAAGGTTTTTAGTAGATAATAATACTATATCTCCGACGTTGAAGCTTATTAGAGTATGCTTCTCGTCGAAGTACTTCTTCTACGCTTCGCTTACGCGTCGCTAGCGTTCGGTTAGGGTCTCCTAGTTCCTCTTTAGCCGTTCTATAGTATTAGCTACGGCCGGTACCTCCCTTTCCAAAAGCTCGCCCCGAGCGTCTCTCGTACGAGTCGCTAGCTCCGGGTTAAAACTATATAAGGCTTTGAATAGGGACATCTTCAAAATAGTATAGTTACTATTGTTATAGGCGAACTCGGCCTAAGTAAGCATACCTACCTAGTTATCCTACTACTCTAAGTAGTAGATACGTAAGTAGGTCTCTACTACTTGATTTATCCGTTCCGTTTAGCCGTTAGTTTGAGCGTAGAAGGCTATACTTAGCCTGCGTTTAACCTGCGCCTTATAACAGAAATCGGCCTAGAACTGCGACATAAACACCGATCCGCGATCGCTTACTATACCCGCAGATAAGCCAAAACGACGGACAATCTTATAGACGAGGATATCGACGAGGTCTACGCTAGTACACTTCTTGGTAGTAGGCACGAACGTAACTATCTTCGTATACCTGTCGACGATTATAAGGATCGCATTATATACGCTATCGCCTCGCTTGCTAGGCGGAAGGTCCGTAATAAAGTCCTAGGTTAGTTCTTAGAACGGCCTCTTAGGCATCGGTAGCGTAGTTAGCTCGCCGTACGGTCGATAGCGCCTCGCCTTTGCCTTCTAGTATAAGTCGTACTCTACGACGTACTCGGATACCTCGGTCGATATACCTAGCTAGAAATACTTCCGACAGATCAAAGCGATCGTTTTGTCCTTACTAAAGTGCCTAGCTAACGGGTCGTCGTAGTGTATACGTATAATCTGCGCTCTGAGTGCGTAGTCCTTAGGTACGTATAGTACGTCTCCGACCTATAGGTTCCTATTACGAGCCGTATACTTATCGTATATGCCTTAGTTGCTTATCGCCTACTCGTATACTACGCGGGCTTCCGGTTCGGACTAAACTAGGGCGCGTATATAACCGAGGATCAGGTCTAATACGTTGGCGTACGGATGGTTATCCTACGCAATTACTCTTGCAATACGTATAGGTAACGTATAGCTCTACTATACGTTACTACGCTACTTAGGGAATTGAACCTGTCGCTACTCGCGGTATATACGCTCGTAGGTTATACGGATACGAGCTACCTTCGGATAGTCTGCTTCTATCGTACGACCGTCCTATAACTACAGCTTCGTCTACAAGGTAGGTAGGAGGTTGGTTACCTCTTGCGACTCTTGTACGTAGTTACTGCGCCGCGACGGCGCATCCGCTAGATTCTTCTTACCGGCTTAGTAGGTGATTATAAAATCGAACGCCGTAAGGAATATAGCCTATCTGGCCTGCCTACCTATAAGCTTCTTTACGCCTATAAACCTACGTAGGTTCGCGTAGTCGATAAGTACCTTAACCGTATACTAAGCGCCTTCGCAGTATAGTCGCTATATCTTGAACGACTCTACTACTACTAGTAGCTCCGAGTCGTACGTCTTATAGTTATACTCGGCGGGGATTATCTTCCGAGAGTAGAAGGCAATAGGGTACTATTCTAAGCTAAAGAGTTGACTTAGTACGCCTATAATTGTAAACGCAGAAGTATCGCTTTCGATACGCAGCCGTAACGCCGGGTCGTAGTGCCTTAACAGAGGTGCTTACTAGAACCGCAATTTGATCTCCTAGAACGTATACTCTTCGGCTGCGCCCTAGTTGATAGGCCTAGGCTTCTTCCCTTTAACGGCTCCTTTGGATAGTACTATTAATAGAGCTACTACCCTCGAATATTCGAAGATAAACCTACGATAGAAGTTCGCGAAGCCTAGGAAGGATTATACCTCCGTTAAGGTAGTAGGTATTGGCTACGCCTTAATTACGTCTACCCTACTAGGGTCTATAGCTACGCCGCTAGTAGTTACGACAAACCTAAGGTAGTCAACCTCCTTGCGGAAGAACTTGTACTTCCTTAGTTGCGCGTAGAGTGCGAAGCGCCTAAGCCTCTCAAGTACCGTACGTACGTCCTTTACGTACTACTCGCGCGTCTTGCTATAGATAAGGATATTATCTAGGTAGACGACGCAGATCATATCTACTAACCCGCCTAGGGTACGGTTGATATAAGCTTAGAAGGTTACTAGGGCGTTAGTCAGCCCGAAGGGCATAACCTTATACTAGAAGTAACCGTAGCGCGTACGAAACGCAGTCTTCTAGCGGTCGCTTAGCTTAATACGGATACGATAGTACGCGTCCGCAAGGTCGAGGCAGGTAAACTATTCGGCTCCTATAAGCCTGTCTAGCGTCTCGCCTATAAGGGGTAGAGGGTATCGATTCTTGACGGTAATATCGTTTAGACTACGATAGTCGATACAAAGCCGTAGGGTTCCGTCCTTCTTAGGTACAAATAGTACTAGTATACCTGCCTCTAATAGGCTACCCTCGATCTAGTTATACTCTAGGGCACTTACAATATACTTGTAGAGGTAGTCTAGTTCAGTGCCTGACTAATAGTACAATAGTCGGAAGGGCGGTACGGTACCGGGTCGCAGGTTAATCGCATACTCTACGCCGTCTATAGGCTTGCTACGCTATTCTTCCGTAGGAAGCAATACGTCTTAGAAGTTACGATACTCCGCTAGGATGTCTAGTAGCGTAACGCCTGCTTCTGTCTTGCGTACTATAATAGCGTAGATATACGACGCTTTAGATATATTCTTATAGAACTCCGAGGCGTCTTGATACTATACTTTAAAGAACTCTCCTCCGTAGCGCTACTTATTAGTTGCGCTACTAACTATTACCTATTAGTTACGCCTCTAGGGGCGGCCTAAGATCAAGTTCGGCTCTAGTTTGTTTGTTTGTTTGTTTGTTTATTCTATTAACGTCCTGTCTGAGTCTATGACTATGTAGGACGGGTAGGGCCCTCTAGAGGACCCTTCCGGTCTTATTCGGGTTTCCCCGTTTCTCTTATCTTCTTCTTTCTCTCCACTAAGGGGAGTGTATCCCGTGCCCTAGAAACTAGGGGCTTAAAACCACTTTTGACGTAAGGAAAGCAAAGCGAGAGTACTAACTAAACCAAGCCTAACCAACTCCCCCTACCTGTTCCGTTAGTCCCTTAATTAGTATAAATCAAAGTAAATCAAAATCCTCCTTAAAACTCCTAGGGCGCCGTAGGCCTCGCCTACTCTTCTTCCTCCTCTTCTTCCTCCTCTTCTCTATTCCTACTAAGGTACTACTCCCTTGTAGCTATCCCCGTTTCCGTAAGGAATCGTATAAGTTCTTTCGTCTCGTCCTCGACGATAGACGCTATCGTTCTCTCGGGGTAAAAGGAGGCCGGTCTCGCTGTCCTATATTCCGGGCAGTTCAGAATTAGGTGTTTTACCGTCTCCTTATTCCCCCTTCCGCATCTACAGTCGGTCCCGCTAGACTTGCCTATCCTCGCTAGGTAGTCTTTTAGGTACGTATGTCCTAGGAGGATACCGTAGAAGGCGCTCGTAACTTGTCTCTTCCCGTCCGCCCTTAGTTCCTCTAGCGGGGTACCCGGGAATTGGAAGTAGTAGCTTTTTGGGTTGAAGTTCTTTCGCCGTCTCTTCTCTTTCTCTTTCCTGAATTTGTCGGTCTAGGTTTCGTCGGCTAGGCGCTAGATTTCACGTTGTTGGTCCTCCTTTTTGCCTCCTATCCCGCTAAGGAAGTCGATCCTTTTCTGTATATCGCCTATCCTTGTTCTTTCTCTGTCTTTGATCTCGACGTATCCGTTTCGTTGTATCCTTTACGGAGGGATCTCCTTAAGGATTTTCTTAACCGGGTATTCTTCGCTAAGCTTAGCTATCCTCTACGCGTATTGGATAGAGAGGGGCTCTAGCCTTATATCGGGCGGAGGGAGGTTGGCTTCTATTTCCGCCGGGAGGTTAGGAGCTGTACGGAAGACTCCTAGGATCTTTTTCGCTACCTTGTTCTAGACGGTCTGCAGCGCGCGGATATTCTTCTTTAACTTCTACCAAACCGGGGATCCGTAGTCCCCTACGGTATTAACGCAGGCCTTGTAGAGGTATCGTAGTGCTTTTGTCGAT
This sequence comes from Sphaerulina populicola P02.02b, assembly GCA_000291705.1. NCBI lineage: Eukaryota > Fungi > Ascomycota > Dothideomycetes > Mycosphaerellales > Mycosphaerellaceae > Sphaerulina > Sphaerulina populicola. Next base: position 132,769 of record JH792538.1, read on the forward strand.
AGGCCCTTTTCCGTATTCGCTAGTCGTTCTATCCTAGCGAAGGATACTTGTGCTTAGGATGCCCTTATCCGGATGTGTTCCTTAAAGGAGAGTCGTGAATCAAACCAGACGCCTAGCCAACGGACGGCTTTCGTTGCCGGTTTAATCGTCTCTCCCGTTAGGATCTTGATTGATAAGTCACATCCTTTCGCTCGCGAAGTTCGGCTCTAGTGTATCGTAGGCGTAGAACAAGCCTCCCGACGTACGTTCCTTGCCCGTAGAGTCTGCGAGTATAATACGCAAGTAGTACGTACCGTAGTAGTAGCCTATCTGTCCTATAAAGGACGTTACTAGGGGAAGGATAGCATTTTGACGGCGGGCCAAGCTATACTACAGTATGAAACTGCGAGATACTACGTTAATGTCGGCGGCGTCGTCCAAGATTATAGTCGCTACTACGCGCTTGTTATACGCGTCGACTGCTCCCTTAAGCGTACAGGTATAGTATGCCTAGATAGGTAATAGGTCGTCGCCGTACTCGATTTCAGTATCTAGAGGTCGCGACTCTTCTCCGATACCTTGCCTTTTTTTGGATCAGACTACGAGTCGGCTGCGGTTACCTTGCGAACCGTATTCGACTTCTTACGGTCGGTATAGTTAGGGCAGATAGAGTCGGAAGCGATATAACCCTTCTTCTTGTACGAGTAACACTTAAGGTTCTTATACCTAGGTATAGTAGAGCTAGAGGATGCTTTGCTATTACCTCCGCTACGACTATTACGGCTCTTGCTACGGTCGCTACGGTCGTTACGACGCTTGGGTACGTTACTCTCGGTACGCTTGCGTTTGCCCTACGCGCTATTATCGCGACGGCCGTAATGATCGTCCTTCTAACGGACGGAAAGGGAAAGATTAGCCTATTCTAGGCGACGAGCTAGGGCGACAAGGTCGGTACGCTTAGTAGGGATCTTATAACCCTTAACGATATCCTTACGAAGCGATAGCTTCAACTTAGCGAGGAGGTAGCGAGTTAGCTACGCTTCGGTGTAGTTACCGAGTTAGGCTTCTAAGTAGCTAAGCTAACCGGCGAAGTAGCGTACCCCCTACTCGGGGCCCTGCTTAGCCTTATCGTAGTCGATCATTACCCCGATTAGGCGATTCGACTAGTTACCGACAACGTTATATAACTACTCCTTAAAGTCACTCTAAGTATAACCGTTAGGGGGCTTGCTATTATCGTACTTATTATACTACGTCTCCTACGCTTCGCCTACGAGCTATATAATTCCGTATAGAACCTTGTCTATATCGGTACGATACTCTCGCGGGCTATTAAGAAAGATAATCTCTAAGCTACGGATAAACTCGCGACACTCTTTGTCGGTTTCTCCCTTAAAAGCCTTTAGTTTACGAACCTTAGGGCTACGGGTAGAATACGAGTCGCGGGCGACTCGTAGGTCGCTCGTACGAACTACGTCGTCCTCCTCGGAGTTAGACTACTGTTCAGGTACGACTAATACGGACGGTACCCGTATAGACGGTAGCCGTATCGATAGGGTACGGCTCAATCGTAGAAGCCGCTAGTACTCCTCTTCGGCGGCCCGAAGAGCTATCTCCTCGCGTAGCCTATAGTTGGCCTACTCGATTTGAATGCGTCTCGTATACGCGTCGGGTACTCTAAGCTAGGTAGAGGGAGTCTCTCGTAGAGGGACTTCCTCTCCTAGTTAGTAAGGTTGCGCTTAAGGTTGCGCTTCCTACTAGGTATAGCCCTTAGTCTCTATAGAGGCCGACGCTTCTTCCTAAGGAGGTTTGTCGTCTCCGACTTCGGTAATACGGCCTACCTACGCAGCGGGTACGGGTGCATTACGAGTAGTTGGTCGTAGAGCTATTGGATTAGATCTCTATAGATTACTACCCTTTAGAAAGGTTGAAGAATTAGAAATGTAAGAGGGGGGTATATAGCGATGTATAGAGTCCTCTTTCCTACCGCGTAGGAAAGTGTACAAACTAATTCTTACCCTTCCGAATACATATAAGGAGCCGTTGCTACATCTAGTAAATAAAACATACCTTCTTTCTACCTAGTAGTAAGAAGAGTACACTAGTGTCCTTAGTAGGCTAGGACCCGAACGGGATTGGAAATAGGTTTATACGCCTAGCTCCCTCGGCGTAAAGCTAGTGAGTACTCTTTTTACCCCTAACGGACAAGACCTGCCTAGAATAGACAAGAACTGTACCGGGAAAGAGACGGATTACGATATAAATCAAGGAGAGCAAGGGGAACCCTCCTACACTCAAGGAGAACCCTCGCCCGCGCGCTACGAGCCGTTACCTTCTCAATTTGAGATAGAAGTCGACGCTATCGACGAAAGCGAAGAGGAAGAACCAACGACCCCAACCTAATCTAAGCCAAACAAGGAGAAGCTTATCCCTCTCGTTTTTAAGCGGAAGAGGATTACTCCTTTTACCGATATCAACTCCCCGGGGGCTGCGCCTTCTACTTCCCCGGAAGGAGCCCTCGCGAAGAAGACATCCAACTTCAACGACAATATCAACGCCTATAAGAGACGGGAAGCGATAAAGGACTTTGAGGTCGCAAAGCAAGCCCTTATACGCTTAGCACACAACCTTGCCGCCTATAAGGACGAACAGGCGAATGTCCTAGACGTCCTTGAAATAATACGCGATATTACCGAGAAGAGAGGTATTACTACTACCGCAAAAATACTTGGAAAGCAAGTAGCGAACCTAGAAGCGGCCGTAAAGAAAATCAGCAACCAGGTGCGCCAAACGGTAAACCCGACAAAACAAACAGCCCCGACCTAACCGCCCTCGGCCTCGTCCGCCGCCCCTTAACCAACGGTTGGAAAGCAACGTTCTTTCGCGGAAGTTGCTAAGTCAAACAAGGAGAAGAATTCCAACGGCAACAAGGAATCTACCGCCAACCCTACGCAATCGACAAGAAACGAATGGACGCAAGTAACGCGTAGCAAACCATAAGCTATAAAGCCGTAGCTCTCCCGCCTTGTTATAAAGCAGGAGAGACCGTCTACAACAAGCGCTCTTATTATAAGAGACGGCTTAAACAAGGCGTACGGTTTTGCAAAGTCCCCGGGAGTCCTTTCGACGACAAGATCGCCTAAGGGCAACCTTGTCGTCTGCTTTGCCGACAAGGAAGCAAAGGAGGCATTCAAAGGGAACCAAGAGAAGGCGTACCCGATACTAGGAGGGTTTCAAATCATTGATGACTCTACCTAGTATAAGGTCGTAATCTACGGCGTATCTACCCAAGATTTCGAGGGAGAAGACGCTACCGACCGAATCCAAGCCGAAATTGAGACCTATAACAGAGGTCTCGCGCCGGTTACCAAACCGATCTAGCTCTCGTACCTTGAAAAGCGACAGGAAAGGGAGGCAGGGTCTCTCCTAGTTACCTTCGCTACGAAAGAGGAAGCCGATAGGGCTATTAGGTCCGCCCTTTTTATAGGAGGACGTAGTGTCTTTGTCGAGCGCGCGAGGGACAGACTAAGAGAGAAGAAACCAACTAACCCAACATATTAGGACACTAACTAAGGGTAATACAAGCGAACCTGAATAGAAGCTAACAAGCAACGGAATCGGCCCTAGAAGTAGGGCTACGCGAGAAGGTCGACCTTATCCTAATCCAAGAACCGTAGATTATAGGACAAGATCAAAGAGGCTTTTAGGACGCGAGGTCGG
>JH792538.1:137245-156194 GCA_000291705.1 Sphaerulina populicola P02.02b
AACTAGGGCAGGAAAATGCTATCGCGTTTGACCTTGCGAAGACCGAGCTTATCTACTTCTCGCGGGCGAAAGGATGTGACTCATCAATCAAGATCCTAATAGGAGAGACGATTAAACCGGTAACGAAAGCCGTCCGTTAGCTAGGCGTCTGGTTTGATTCACGACTCTCCTTTAAGGAACACATCCGGATAAGGGCATCCTAAGTATAAGCGTACTTCGCTAGGATAGAACGACTAGCGAATACGGAAAAGGGCCTATTGACAAAAGCACTACGATACCTCTACAAGGCCTACGTTAATACCGTAGGAGACTACGGATCCCCGGTTTGGTGGAAGTCAAAGAAGAATATCCGCGCGCTACAGACCGTCTAGAACAAGGTAGCGAAAAAGATCCTAGGAGTCTTCCGTACAGCTCCTAACCTCCCGGCGGAAATAGAAGCTAACCTCCCTCCGCCCGATATAAGGCTAGAGCCCCTCTCTATCTAATACGCGCAGAGGATAGCTAAGCTTAGCGAAGAACACCCGGTTAAGAAAATCCTTAAGGAGATCTATCCGTAAAGGATACAACGCAACGGGTACGTCGAGATCAAAGACAGAGAAAGAACGAGGATAGGCGATATACAGAAAAGGATCGACTTCCTTAGCGGGATAGGAGGCAAAAAGGAGGACCAACAACGTGAAATCCAGCGCCTAGCCGACGAAACCTAGACCGACAAATTCAGGAAAGAGAAAGAGAAGAGACGGCGAAAGAACTTCAACCCAAAAAGCTACTACTTCCAATTCCCGGGTACCCCGCTAGAGGAACTAAGGGCGGACGGGAAGAGACAAGTTACGAGCGCCTTCTACGGTATCCTCCTAGGATATACGTACTTGAAAGACTACCTAGCGAGGATAGGCAAGTCTAGCGGGACCGACTATAGATGCGGAAGGGGGAATAAGGAGACGGTTAAATACCTAATTCTGAACTGCCCGGAATATAGGACAGCGAGACCAGCCTCCTTTCACCCCGAGAGAACGATAGCGTCTATCGTCGAGGACGAGACGAAAGAACTTATACGATTCCTTACGGTAACGGGGATAGCTACGAGAGAGTGGTACCTTAGTAGGAATAGAGAAGAGGAGGAGGAGGAAGAGGAGGAAGAAGGGTAGGCAAGGCCTACGGCGCCCTAGGAGTTTTAAGGAGGATTTTGATTTATTTTGATTTATCTTGATTGATTAAGGGACTAACGGAACAGGTAGGGGGAGTTGGTTGGGCTTGGTTTAGTTAGTACTCTCGCTTTGCTTTCCTTGCGTCAAAAGTGGTTTTAAGCCCCTAGTTTCTAGGGCACGGGATATACTCCCCTTAGTAGAGAGAAAGAAGAAGACAAGAGAAACGGGGAAACCCGAATAAGACCGGTAGGGTCCTCTAGAGGGCCCTACCCGTCCTATATAGTTATAGACTCAGACAGGACGTTAATAGAATAAACAAACAAACAAACAAACAATACCCTTCCGAATAAAGGGGTACGAGTAGACTAATATACGCCTACGCTACGCCTACGTACTATATACGAGGCCGAGGTCCGAGGTCAATTCCTCTCGGAACCTCGCTACTCCGGCTATCCGGGTAGATTAGCTTATATAGGCCTGCGGCTATATATACAGGCAGTTAGGGGTTATGCAGGTTATATAGGTTCAGGGGAACCTAGCTGTTATAAGTAGCTATATATCCCTTACTTCTGTAGAGATGCTCGCTATAACCTTACTTTACTATACTATATACTATATACTATATACTATATACTATATACTATATACTATATACTATATACTATATACTATATACTATACACTATATACTATATACTATATACTATATACTATACTCTATATACTATACTCTATATACTATATACTATATACTATATACTATATACTATATACTATATACTATACTCTATACTCTATACTCTATACTCTATACTCTATACTCTATATACTATACACCGTATACTATAGCCGTTGCCCTTATACAGATAGCGCGTATAGTAATAGCGTTAGTCTAGTATAATAACGACTACTTAGTATAGCTAGTAGCTATTAGGCTATTAAGGGAATTCCTAGACAACCTACTAATAGAAGAAACCCCTATCTATATTATTACCTAGAGTATACTCTGTTTTAAAAACGCTAACGATCGCTAATAATATAGCGTTATACCTAGGGTATCGGTATAGTTAGTAATGAAGCCTGCCTTACAATATTAAAGAGCCGATATCCTACGGCTATTTCTTTGTACTAGCTAATACCAATTATATAGTATAACTAATGCCTCCGACTGTAAGAGGGGGGTATATAGCGATGTATAGAGTCCTCTTTCCTACCGCGTAGGAAAGTGTACAAACTAATTCTTACCCTTCCGAATAAAGGGGTACGAGTAGACTAATATACGTATACGCTGCCCCTACGCTCTATATACGAGGCCGTCCGAGGGCCGAGGTAACTTTCCTCTCGGAACCTCGATAGTCCGGCTATCCGAGTGGATTACCTTATACAGGCCCGCAGCCTATATATACAGGCGGTTAGGGTTATACAGGTTGTGTAGGTTTAGGGGAACCTAGTATTAGGCGGCTAGGCGAGGCTCGGACTAGTACTACTGCTTATACTAGGCTCGGGTTGCGCGGGCCGTGCCTCCCCGCAGGGCGTAGAGTAGTAAGCAGTTTATACTCTTTAACGAACAGTTAATAGAGAGATACCTACGATACGAGCATACTAGACTATACAGTTATGTAGCATACATATACATATACATATACGTTCCTTTAGCGAGTCTTTCCCTCTTCCCTTCCTACTTACTTTGTCTCGTAGGTACCGCGTCCGAAGCCGCCGACCTTTGCCCCTCCTTTTTCGATATACCTACTATCGCGGAGCTACGCCGCGACCTATCGTAAGCTACACCTACTATTTAGGGCAGGCGCTAGGCAGTAGTAGGAGCGGGCTTATAGTAACAAATAGAGCCGAAGGTAGGGCTTAACTTATACAACAAGATACAGAAGGGGAGGATCAAGAGGAGCGACAATACGAAGAGGCTTAGAAAGGCGGAACAGTAGGGAGAGGTATTAGCGTAGGTACGGGGAGGACGTTTGACCCTAAAGGGGTAGCGGGTACGGTCGCGAGGTAGAGCGGAAGAGGTTGGAATATAAGAGTAGGGTTCGGTTTGATTAGATTATAATAAGGTAGGGTATAGTTCCTATAGGCGTAGTTCCTATCTAGGTAAGGCAGGGTACGATAAGGCAAGACAAGGCACGACAAGGCAAGGTACGACAAGGTAAGACACGATAAGGCAAGGTACGATAAGGGCGTAGTTCCTATAGGCGTAGTTCCTATTTAGGCAAAAGCGGCGCCGGGGCGTAGGCCTAGGCGGCGGCGCGATTATAGGACGGATAGGTATAAACTCTATAATAGATAGAACTAATTAGAAGGGATAGGTATTACGGTACTAGCCGGGGATAGCTAGGATAGAAGAAAGGGGCAGTTCCCCGAGAGGAAAATAGGAGGAAGATACTATACCTACGAGTACAATTCCGAAGAGCCGAACGCAATACCGTATAACGCGATAGAGCCGAACGCAACGCCGTACAATACGATACCTATCGACTTACGCAACGCTGTACGAACCGGACGAACAATATCTACTAGAGCCGAGAACGCCGGTAGCCCCCGCCGTACTAAGTCTATCGACTCGGACGAGCCTAACCGACTTAATCTAGAGATTCGAAACCGTCCGGTTAATATCGGATCGAGTACTACGAGTACTTCGGTTCCGCCTCTACCTACTCCGCTAAGTAGCGCCTACCCGGCGGCGCTACTAATAATAACCGCCGAGGACTTCTAGAAGGCCGTCGGGCTACTAGTAGTTAATTCGAACTTAATGTCCTCTATATCCTCCGGCGTTGCTAGTATACTAGAGAAGGTAGCCGAGAGAAGCGAGATATCGCTAAAGGAGCCGCCGATACTAGGCTCCGACGGCAACCCGATCTTCGATAGGTACAACGTTACGGACGCCTTTCGCCGCTACGAGATAATAAGAGCTAAGTATCGTATAACTAAAGATATTAGGGAGATAGTCAACGATTTCCTAATCAAGTACGATATAGTAACCCGCTCCGAGATTAAAGGGCTCGATCTATCCGAGGACGACTAGGAGGAGTAGAAAGAGATAGTTACGATTAATTACGTAGAGAAGGATTATTATAGTAAGGTTACCTCTAGAGATTATCTAGACTAGCTATACTATACCTCCCGGGATAGTTCGAGCGATAACCTATATTTCTTGAAGCAGTTTACGACCTGTATCCGACGCTACTCTATCGCCGAGTTGTCCAATTTCGATCGTACTAAGCTTTTCCTAAAGGGCCTGCCGGATAGCGTCGAGGACGTACTACGCGGGGAGTTCGGCTTATACCCGAGACTACTAAAAACGTATAAGAGGTTCAAAGAAGTGTTCGCTAGGGGAAAGAGGTTGCTTAAAGGGATAGACGGGGCGCGTTACGCTAGGGATCCGGACGCTATAGCTCGGCTAGGCTAGTTGTAGGGGGAGCTAGCCGAGACTAGTTCGACGTTGTTCAAGGGTATTCCTTTAATAAAGGCTCCGACGTCGAAGAGCGAGAGGCTCGATAAGAAGATAGACGAGATCACCGATAACCTAGTATCGTTAAAGCTAAATTAGAGTTAGACCCTTTAGATACTCTAGGGGCAAGGTACGGCGCGGCCGGTAAATCCGCCGGGTATAGTTCAGACCTACTATACGGGTGCCTTAGGTACCAATCCGACTATACCCTAGCCGAACCCGGGGTGTAGGCAGTACGATAGGCGCGGCGTTACGGCTTATGCTGCCTACTACGCGCCTCCGCCTACTAGCTTAGGACCTACCGTCTACGTAGGCTACTACTTATTGCCGCCCCCGTCCGGCTACCTACCCGCGCCGCCGCCGGCTAACCCGAACGGACTATATTCGGAATTCCGTACCGACGCTGCCTAGATTACCGGCCCGCTTAAGGAATATTGTTACTAATACGGTGACCCCTCTTACTTCTCCTAGGAGTGCCCTCTCTTAGGCGACCTAGTCGACCGAGGGTTCCTCTATCGAAACGATAGGGGATACTGCTTCTTTAGTAGGTAAGGCGCGGTCGCCTACCCGAAGGGCCTACGATATAAATAGGATTCGTATTATCCCCGGCTAGCTTGGATCTTGCCTCTCCTAGAGTAGGAGATAAACCTCGGGAAACCTATCGAATTTCCGACCTACCTAACCGGGGCGATCTAGAATACGATAAAAAGGTTTTGCCTACGCGAGCACCTTAGCCTCAACTTGCCTACCGAGTAGCCCGCTTAGGTCTAGACCCAAGTTGTCCTAGCGTCCCCCGTTAATACGCCCGCCTAGTAGCCTATCTAAGTCTACCCCTTTATAGGTAGCACTACGTAGGAGCGGTACGGCCCCCGGCGTAACTTAACCGCTCGGGTCGAGGAGGTAGTTAACGTAGATAAGAAATACGTAGCGGTATAGGCTATAACGAGGCCGGGTAAGGAGGTCTCCCGAGAGGAGTCGTAGCGGAAGGAGGCAAGGAAGATAGTACCGGGCTTACCCGGGAGAGACTAATTAGCTAAGGTAGCTAAAGACAAGGCTAAGAGACAGTAGGGCGCCGCTACGACGAAGCAGCTCGAGAGGGCTATATAGAAGACGTTCCTCCCCGTAGTCGGCGGGGACTTAGGTAGGATCCCCGATTCCGATAGTAACTCCGATTATAGGCCGGAGGTAGAAATAGTAGACCGTAAGGATAATAACGACGTAACGCTAGGACGGAGCCAATTAGCGTAGGCGATAGAACGGAGCCTATTAGTACTGAATCGAGACGACCCTACCGACCCGGCCCCGGTGAACCCGCCTACGATAGCTAAGAGGAAGAAGCCGGCTACCTGTCGTCTAGATAAGCTGCTCTAAGACTACTAGCCGGATAAGGGTAGGATCCCGACGCTAACGTCTGCCGATAAGTTTTGTTTCAACCTTATCGTAAACGCGCAGCTCCCGAGGCTTATAGTAGGGGAGGCGCTACAGTTAGGCGACCCCTTTACTAAGGCCCTCTTCGCTCGGTTCGCTAACGACGCCGATACTTAGGACGCGCTATAGTAGGTTATAAAGCGGAAGGAGGAGGGCGGCGATCCGGAAGGCGTTAGTCGGCCGGCCCGCGTATAGAATCAGGTTCTTATCTAGGCCGCTAGTAGCGCTATACGGTTGCAGCCGCGGGGCATCCTATCGTCGCGCCGCTATCCCCGTCGGCCGGAACAACTCTACGCGGAGACGGATAACATCGACCTATCTATAGTTCTAGAAGACTTCGTTATAGTGCCGAGCATTTGGGTACTAGCCGTCCTCTTAGGCTATCCGGATAGGACTTGCGACGCTTTAATCGATAAGGGTACCGAGTTAGTTATAATTCGGTATAGTCTCGTCTAGAGGTTCTACCTACTAATAACGCTAGTAAGCGAGAGGATTCAGATATCGACGGCGAATAGGCGGAGTAAAATCGTTAGGGTATATCGGGATCTCGAGGTCGATATCTTCGGTATCCGGGTAATAGTTATAGCTCTAGTTACTAACGCCGAGTACGCCCTCCCGCTTATCCTAGGGCGCCCCTAGACTAGGAGGACGAGGCTCGTCGGAAAAAACTAACCGAACTAGCCAAACGGTAACCTTTACGGGTACCTCTAGAAACGACGGCTGCTACCGCTTCGAACTTGACGCTAATGCCTTCTAGGGAAAATTGGTCGCGGAGCCGAAGCTATAATAGCCTCCGCGTCAAACTTCCCTATAGTAATTACTAGGGCGCCTACTACGTAGCCGGATTTCTTTCGTTATATCGTTAGTTGCAACGCCTATATCTCCGCTTAGCGGGGGCCGCTACGTCGCGGCCCGGGCGTGTTTACTACGCGGATCGTCGATGCCGGCTCGGCGGGAGAGGACTAGGCCTTCAAGTCGATACTTTGCTACTCCTATATCAACTAGGAGTACGACCGGCGCACGCGGGCTAGGCATCTCGTCTAGACCTATACGATGTATAAGCGGAAGGCCTAAAAGATACGCCTAGTCGACGTAACTATCGATGTCTCCAAAAGCGCGTCCCCGAATATCGGCCTAGTTACTAAATAGAAGGAGCCCTTCCTTCGCCGGGAGGCCGCGCTACCGCCCGGGAGTAGCCCGTACGACTAGCGGTACCTAATCAAGAAGTTCTCTAATATACCGCGGGGGAGCCGTCTTACGCTAGAGGTAATACGATCTATCGAGACAGGGGAGGATATCTCGCCTTAGGAACGCAAACTACTCGAGGAGATACTCTTTAACCGGGAGGCCGCGCTAGCGGCAAATTTCGAATACCTCGGTAGGGTTATCCCTAGTATCGCTCTACCGTAGGTAATACGGACAGTTCCGTATAAGCTATAGAGTTACCCGGGCTTTCGGCTTAACCTATCCCTACTCCCTACGATAGAGGGTATTATTCGCGAACGGTACGAGGTAGGTATACTCGAGTATAGTAAAGGGTATTACCGGAACCCGTACTTCCTAGTAGCGAAGAAATCGCTCGCCCCTAGACAGCTGCCGGCTAAGGAGTACTATCGCCTAATCAATACGGCTACCGAGATTAATCGGGTTACTATCCGGGATACTAGCCTACCCCCTAATATAGATAAATTTGCGGAACACTTCGCTAGGTACCGCGTCGCGTCCTTGTTAGACGTCTTTTCGGGATACGACTAGGTACTACTTACGGAGGAGAGTAGGGACCTTATATCGTTTCAGACGTACCTCGGCCTTTTCCGCTAGACTACCCTGCCCTAGGGCGCTACGAATTCGGTCGGTTAGTTCGTTCGCGTAATTACCCGCGTCCTTATAGATTATATCTCTTACCGCGCGCTACCCTTCCTTAACGATATCGGCGTAAAGGGCCCTAAGACGGACTACGGCGGGGCGGAGCTAGAGCCTAGCCTACGAAGGTTTATCGTAGAGTATATCGTCTCTCTCGATCAGGTGCTCGCCGACATTAAGCGGGCGGGAATAACTATCGCTATTAAGAAACTATAGGTACTATAGAAGCGGATCCGGGTAGTCGGTTACGTTACGGATGCTAATAGCCGCTACCCTAATATAGCTCGGGTAGCAAAAATTGTCGACTAGCCTAACCCTACGTACTAGAAGGACGTCCGTATTTTCGTCGGGATCGTAGTCTACTTCCGTATCTAGGTCCCCGAGTTCGCGCTAAAGGCTAAGCCGCTATACGGGCTTCTTCGTAAAGGCGTCGAGTTCGAGTAGACTCCGGAGTACTAGCGGGCTAAGGATATCCTTGTCGCCGCCCTAGTCTAGGCTCCGCCCCTAGTCCCTATCGACTATTCGGAGGGGGCGGGTACTATTATCGTTGCGACCGACTCTAGCGGTATAGGATATAGGTACGTTTTGATATAGGAGGACTCGTAGAAGAGGCGGCGGCCTAGTCGGTTCGAAAGCGGGATATAGGATAAGTATTAGAGAAGGTATAATACTAGTAAGCTCGAGTGCCTCGGGGTACTTAAAACCTACTAGAAGTTTCGGCCCTAGCTGTTTAGTTAGTACTTTATCTTAGAGGTTAATACGCAAACTCTAGTGTATTAGCTTAACCGTACGGCGTCCGACCTACCGAACGCGGCTATAAGTAGGTAGGTAGCTTAGATCCGGCTATTTACCTTCGAGGTACGATATATTAAGGGAAGTCTTTATACTACGGCAGATACGTTATCGCGCCGGCCGCCCTCCGATAACGATGCGCCGGAGTCGCCGGATATATAGGACGTCGAACGTATAGTAGACGATAAGTTTTTCGAAGGATTCTATATTAACCCTATAGTAGGTCCCGCCTATACCCTATCCCCGAGCGGGGTATTAGCGGGAGCGGCCCGTACTACGGCGATCTAGATCGACCGGGCCGATCTAGGTAGCCGAGACAATATCGACCCCGATAATATCGACTCTATCTTCCCGGATAAGCTAGACGGCTACCTAGGTACCTACTCCTACTTCTCGAAAGGCGTCGCCTACGTCCTCCTACGGCTACGACCTACGTCGTATATAACGAAGTCCGAGTACCGTAGGTTTATAAAGTATTCCTAGCGATTTAAGGTTAAGGACAAGGTACTCTTCCGATAGGCCCGCTATAACTAGCCTTTGTAGCGGGTAATCGATAAAGCCGCCGCGTAGGAGCGGATCCTTCGTACGGTATATAACGAATATAGCTACCGTAGCGTAGAAGGGACGTACGCTAAACTTTCGCGCCGCTACTAGTAGGATAGTATGTACTCCGATTACTACGCCTATATATAGAGGAAATACGCGGAGTATAACTAGTACAATAGGGTTCGTACTCGTACGCCGCTACGGGAGGTAGCCTCCGAGGCTATCGGCGAGAGGTAGTATATCGACGGCGTCTATATTAATACCCGCGGTTCCCTCGTCGTTGCTCGCGAAGCGACTTCTAGGTAGCCGGAGGCCCGCGCTTTCCCCGGACTTACCGCTAAGCAGATTATATCTAAGAAGGTTACGAAGTTTATCTAGGAGGACATTTTCTGCCGGTAGGGAGCTCCGTATAAGATTATCCTAGACAACGCTAAGTACAACCTAGGGGAGGTTAAGGCTCTACTTTAGAAGTACGGCGTCGCGCGCCCGCGTATCTCGCTATACTACCCGGAGTCTAATACGATAGTCGAGGTTAGTTATAAGCCGATTATTGTAGCCCTTAGTAAGCTAAGCGATAGGGGGACTACGTCCTAGCTCTCCTACGTCCCCGCTATCCTTTAGGCGGAGCGTACGACGGAGGTGTCCTCGACGGGCGAAACACCGGCCGCCTTAATGATTAGGCGGGACGCCGTACTGCCTATCGAGCTAGAATTCCGTACGGCTTCGGTCTAGGATTAGGGAAGTATCCGAGATCGCGAAACCCTCCTTGCCGCTAGGGCCGCAGCCCTAGAGGCTATAACGCCGCGGGCGGAGGATACCCGGTTGCGCTAGGAGAGGATACGAGAACAGGCTAAGGCGTACTTTGATACCTACAACAACGTTGACTATAGGGAGTTCTAGGTCGGGGATTTGGTTATAGTATACCGCAACGACTTAGAAGCTTTAAGGTCCGCAAAGTTGGTGTTCCGCTAGCGCGGCCCCTTTCGCGTACGCGCCTATCGTCCGGGGACTACGTACTACGAGCTCGAGGGCTTAGATAGTATCGCCTATAGGAACACCTACAATAAGGACTCGTTAAAGCTATACCTGTTCGAGGGCGCGGGAGGTAGTTCGCGGCCTAGAAGCGAGGACGGCTCGGCCGCGTAGGTTTGGTTCCTAGGTTTTCTAGTGTTCGGCGTTCTAGTTACTAGCCCTTCTCTTCCTAGTCGTTTTCTTAGAGGCCGCCGGCTAAGTTAGTAAGAACCTACGCCGCCGGCGGCGCTACGAGCTCGTACTGCTTCGGCGCGCCCGCGCTCGCTTACTGCTCGCGCGGTCGGGGGAGGGTATTACGCAGCTCTTCGCACTCGCTACTATTCGTCTATAGTAGAGAGCTCCCCCGACCTCTCCCCGGCGGAAGGGTTTCGATATATTACTTTACGTGCCTAGCGTACCCTAGCTAGCGACCGAAGGTTTGCGATTTATCGCTTTCTACTATTAGCGCGTTACATTCTACGCGCTACATTCCTCGCCGGCGCGTCCTATATATGAACATCTCGACGCTCTATTAGTACTTCTTCTCTGTCTACGCTCTTCCTTTCAACGCGCGCTCCTCCTTTGTCTACGCTCTTCCTTTCAACGCGACCGCTCTTCCTTTTAGCTCGGCCGCGCTCTTCCTTTGTCCGCGCTCCTCCTTTGTTCGCCTCTTTGTTTTCCTCCCCTATATTACCTTACTTCGCGTCCGCTGCGGCGCCTCACTTTATACCTTACTTCCGCGCTACTGCCTGATTGCGCGTCGTTTCGATATTCACTCGCGAGCGTACGTTACTTTTCGCGTTATTGTTTGCTACTTCCCCGCAATTCACTCGCGTAGTAGGGTTGAAGAGCCTTCTTCTCTTCCTTTTTTACTTACTCCTCTTTATTAACATCCCTCCTCTTACTACTAACGGTTTGTTCTTGTTGACCCTCTACTACTGCTCCCCCTACCGTATTACCGACTAGTACGCGCTACCCGCCTGCACGTCAAGAACCGCCCGCGCTCTATATCAAGAACCGCCCGCGCTCCGGCGCTTCCTAACTCAAGAACTGCCGACCTGCCCCCCCGTACTACAAGCACTACGATACGTAATAGCTCTACGCCGAGAGGCCGCCCCTACCGGGGCAGTAGAGCAGCAGCTAGCCCGTATTAATAAAGAATAGAATCGAAGCGCATTCGCGACGTTGCTCGGCGGTATATAGGTATTAGATTGCTCGGCGGCCGTACGGGAGGTACTCGGCCGCGCGACAGACATAGAGTTATTAATAGCCGTTCTCTAAACACTTAAGCCTACCCTATAGGGAGAAACGGCTAGGACAGTTTACCGGCTATTCGATATCGGCTCGCGTATCTACGACCGACTTAGTATAGACGTACGGGACAAGATTAGCGCTATAGTAGACGACGAGCTAGCGCTACTAGGCCTACGGTTCGAGAAGGTATTCCCGTCTTTTGCGAAGGCTACGGAACGTAGGTCTAGCTACCGGGACCGTAGGCGTAATGCCTACAATAATGTAACTAAGCACTAGTTTAAGGGTAACGAGACTGTAGCCTAAGAGTTCCTTACCTAGGAGCTACTACGCGAGGTACTCCTTACTATAGAACCTTTATATAACCTCGCCCGGTTTGCTACTAATACGACCGACGGAAACATTACGATACCCGCCCTCGTAGAAGCCGTAGCCTAGCGCCTACTTAACCCGGCTAACGGACGACCGAAGACTACGAATGTTACGGGTAAGGATTGCGTACGGGCGTAGAAGCTATAGGCCGGATAGTAGCTAGCCGAGCCTAGGGATCCCCGAGTACGGGAGATACTACGATAGCGATTCGGCTTTGTCTACTCCGGGCTGTTCTACAAGATCGTAAGTACCGGATACGTAGAGACTAAAGCGGAGTTAATTGCCTAGTTGCCTTAGTAGGCGGAAGAGACGAGCGCCTAGCTACTAGCGGAGGCGAGTACCTAGCTACTATAGCGGCGCCGACGGGAGTCGGACAGTTAGTCCCCTACGGCCGAGCCTACGAAGAAAAAGGCGCGCGCCGACGATACCTACCGCCTATTATACCCCGGCCTAGTACGGGGTGTTACCGAACAGCCCGCCCCTCCCGCTACTACCTCTACTAAGTTAGTTATTATCGCCCCCGCCGCCGCTACTCCCGCTACCGCCCCCGCCGATACTAACCCTAATACCGACCCCGATATAGCTGCCGACGTAGCGACCGCCGAGCTAGAGGAGGACTTTCCGATAGTCTTCGAATTCAACCTTACGCCTAACGCCGAGACTACGCCTAACGACGAGACTAAAGACGGCGCCGCCTCGTACGCCGACTATAAATACGACCTATACCCGCCCTTAAGTAGCTCCGGTCTCGTTAGCCTCTACGCCGAGATCCCCGACAGCCGATAGCCTAAAGCCTAGGTCGGCCGGGCCGCGCGTTAGTACTTGGAGAACAAGACGCTCTATAGCCCCTATACGAGGACATTCGCTATCTACGCCTTCGGCCTTAGGCCGGACATCCCGAGCTACCTACTACGCACTCTCCTAATAGAGGCATACGAATCGTAGGATCTTAGGTAGTTCGCGGATTTCTAGGAGCTCTTTCCTAAGCGCTTCGACCCGGAGGCGGACGATATATAGGAACTAGAGGAAGCGGGCTATACTAAGCGCTCCGACGGTAAGGACGAAGAAGAATTAGGCAACGCCGGGCCCGAGTCTAATAAAGAGACGGAATCTAGCCCGTCCCCCCCGCCTAGCGCAAGCTCGGACCTCTATACTACTATCCCCCGCGAGGAGGTAGCTAAGGGTAAAGGCGGTACCGCCTCGCATACCGACTATAAGTATCGCCTGTACCTAGCCTTAACTAACTCCCGGCTTGTCGGTCTCTACGCTAAGATCCCCGACCGCTAATAGCCTAAAGCCTAAGTCGACCGGGCTACGCGCTAGTATCTAAAGGAAAAGGTACAAAAGCCCCTCTATAGGTACTGTACGAGAACATTCGCCGGTCGCGCCTTCGGCCTTAAGTCGAATATCCCGAGCGATATACTGTACCCCTTCCTAATAGAGGTATACGAAGCGTAGGACTAGGAGGAGTTTACGGAACATTAGGAATAGTATCCGGAGCGCTTCGCCCTCGCGTTCCGCCCGCGATACGTAGGAGACACGCTTAGCCCCTACGCCTTCTTGTCGACGTAATACTTGTCTATACTAAAGACGCCTACTACCGCGGAGCTACGTATAGAAGGGCTAACCCCGAAGCTTCGGTACCTCTCCCTCTAGTAGTACGAACTAGAGGAGTAGGAGCGTTCCGGCTCTATCGTCGTCCCGTCGGTCTTTATATACGCGTATGCCCTCCGAGATCAAATTAACTAGGAATTCGATATATACTCCTAGCACTTACGGAAGGTTAACGGCCGGTACAATCTTAGGTAGAACCGGATACAGCTATACAGCTTAACCTAGTAGCTCGTTCGATAGGACCCGATATACTAGGTATTGTATACGTCCTTAAGGTAGGATAGGAACTACCGGTTGATCTCGTACCTATACTATACTAAGTACTAACACGACGAGAACAAAGGTAAAGCGAATATAAGCCCCGCCGGATTCCGATATATTGATTACAATATAGACGCGCTATACAAAGGTAAGGGCGCTAGTTAGGTCTAAGGCTCTGTTTCTTTTGATAATAAGTCGGCGGACGACTATATAATAGTAGTCAAGGGACTATATAAGCCGGAGGTTTTCCGCAAGTAGGTTACTACTGCCTAGGACGCTAGTAGGCTGCGGGGTAGCCGAATCTATAACATTATAGACAAGGAGCTTAGACCCGAGATACTAGCGTCTCTAGAGGTCGAATAGACACCGTAGCTAGTACGCGAGTACGGAGTGCGACTAACTGATCCCCGCGTTCTATATAGTGCCTTGCCTAGTAAGGGCAGCCGCCGTACGGTCCTCCCGTAGTTTGTCGCTATCGTCGACACCGAGACGGGAGAAATAGAGAACCCCGCTATAGGTACCTACTAGCAAATTGCGGAGGCCTACCGTACGCAAACGGCACCCCCGTCTAGCCCCTTAGGCTATCCGAATATGTATAGCCCTATTCCCTACCGCTTCCTAGCCGCGGTTCAACTTAATAGCTTAGGGCCGATCTCGGACGCCCTAGTTGGTCGGAAGTTATAGATAGATATAGAAGTAGTAATAGAACTCGAGCTTATTGCTACTTTCGACCGGGAGCAATAGGGACGGTACGTAAGCCGATAGCGGGCAACGGCTATTACTCGGTTCCGGGAGAAGTTTGTATTGAAGTGAATGAATAAGTTGCATGGTTTTTTGATTAAGTGTCTGTCTAGTAGATATATATATGTGTGTACTAACTTATGTATGTGTCTGTTTGTATCAAACAGATCTTATAAGTCATATATTACGTAGTTTGGAAGTTACTTGAGTTATATATACTAATATACTCTAGGTCAGATACCTAATATACCTAGGTTACATAATATACCTAATATGCCTAGTATGCCTAGGGTATCTAATATACCTGACATGTATTACGTATATAGGTTAGCTAATATAGGTTACCTAATATACCTGAGTTCTATAGTTCTATCAACATCCCCCTACCTTAGTACTAAGGCATTAATCTAATCCGGCTAATAAGAGCCCTCGAAAAGGGTGTTAGTTGTTATAGGTATTGTTTTTTATTACTACAATCGACTCTTTACTGCGATCGTAAAGGTCGTACGGTCGCTTAGTCATATGATCGACTCGTTACTGCCGTCGTACGGTCGTTACTATTGCCCGCCCTCGTGTACCCTAAGAGCCTTTCTGAACTCTACAAACGCTAGTCGTAGTAGTAGCTTCGTAAGCCCGTCTGCGACTATACGGTTCGTCGGTGTCTATTGAATATCTACCTCTTTACTTTCTATCTTCTCGTACTACTAGCGCTCTTAAATAGCGATGTGTTTCGTCCGCGAGTAATGCGCCTATAGGTTCTTCGCGAGTGCGATAGCCCCGGTATTATTACCGAAGATCACTATCGCTTGTATCTGCCCTTTACCTAACTGTTCTAATAGCCGTCTTAACCAAATCGCCTCTTTATATACTTAGGTCTAGCCTATTAGTTCGGCTTCGTAGGTAGAAAGTGCTACCGTAGGCTATCGTTTCGAGCTCTACGTAATAGCGCCGCTACCTAGGTTAAACGTATAACCGGCGGTTGATTGTCTCGTATTAGTGTCGCCGGCCTAATCGGAGTCGGTATAGCCGTAAAGATCGGTGAGTTCGCCCGTAAATATAAGTTCGTAGTGAATAGTACTACGGAGATAACGGAAGATATCCGTTACTACTACGTAGTGTTCGGCCGTCGGGTTACTAGCGAATCGACTTACTACTAATACTGCGTATACAATGTCTGGTCGTATACCTAGTATCGTATATATAAGTGAACCTACTACGCTCTAGTATTTAGTACGGAATGCGTCGGCAGCTTGATAGCCGTTCGGTACGGGTATTAGTTTTCGGCTCGGATCGAGTAGAATAGCTTTGATCTTTACGTTATTCTATATATCGTATCTCTTCAAGAACTGCTCGATGTAGTTACTCTAGCTTAGGTAAATAGTGCGTATAGCGCGGTTACGTTTAATCGTTATGCCTAAGTAGTAATAGTATGGCCCTAGGTCGCTTATCTCGAATCGATTACTAAGGTGTTTCTTTACGCTATTAATTTCCGTAATGTATAGACCTACAATAAGTAAATTATCTACGTAGACTACGATAAATGTTTCACCCTTTACGAACACACTTATATCTACGTCTAGAGTAGTGAATCCGGCCGCTTCTAGGTACGTAGTTAATATAGCGTACCAAATGCGAGGTAACTATCGGAGTCCGTAAAGTGCTTTGAGTAGTAAACAGACGTTGTTGGTTCCGTCGGTGAATCCGTCCGGTTGTTCTATATAGATAGGCTCTTTACTATCGAGGGTACCGTAAAGAAATACTGTCTTTACGTCTATCTGCTCGATTTCGTAGTCTCTAGCTGTAGCGATAGCGAATAGTGCCTTATAGCTTATCGGCTTTACGACTAACGCGTAGGTTTCGAGGTATTTACTGTCTTGTATAAACCCTTTCACTACCTAGCGGCACTTATACTTTACTGTATTACCAATTCGTTTGATTTTGAATACCTACCTACCTTTAAGGATCTTACTATTGGCTTCTAATCGTTTGATTACTCGCTATACTGCGTTGCGCTATAGTGAACGGTATTCGTCGTCTAGTACGGGCTTCTAGTTACTCTATCTACCGCTACGGAGCTTGGCGTCGTCGTATATAGACGGCTCGTACGGCTCTATAGCTAGTAAATAGCTTATAAGTATAAGAAGCAGTAGGTTGAATTAGGCGGTATCGTTAGTAGCGTTACTTTCGTATTACTAATAGAGGTGTCTCGGTTTGCGCTATCGTTTGCCTTCTTGAATAAGTTCGGCTATCGGTACGTTAATACCGATTGTTTTAGGTCGTGTATTTGATACGTACCCCGGAGGTATAGATAGTAGTAATTGCTCGTAGCCTAGCTATAGTAACTCGTAGTCTCGTAACTCGTAGTTCGTAGACTCGTAGTTCGTAGACTCGTAGCCTATCTATAGTAACTCGTAGCTATAGTAACTATCGCTCGTTATAGGGCGAGTTCTTTTTGATAATAGTAGGTAACCTATTGTTGGTCGTTTTGAGGATAGACCCGCTTTTTCTAGTAACCCCCCGGATTTGGCCGGGGTGTTAGCGGAAATGATTAGTTGTTAAGCTGTTTCTACTGTTTCTTTGTCTCCCCCTAGCTCTACTACCGTATTATCTACGTCGTTACTATCGCTCGCAGTAACGCTAGTACAGTTGGGGTATAGTTTATCGAAGTCTACGTCGAAGCGCTATTGTGGACGCCTAGGGTTCTCGGAAGTAACGAGGTAGTGCCCGTTACCTTTGAACCCTAGTAACTGTTCGATTCTGGCCTTAGTACTAATTAACTTGTTTATGTCGGCAGTTAATCGATAGACGTATACTTTGCAGCCGATAATTCGTATATTAGCGAGGTACGGTTTGTTGCCTGTCTATACCTCGTATAGAGTAACTGTTAACCTACGATATAGTGATCGGTTCCGTAGGTACGTGATTCCGTATTCGATTACTAAGGACTAGTAACGTAGGTCAAGGTTTGGTGAATGTAGTATAGTAGACTACGTTTTCTGTTCGATTACTTTATTGTATACTTCGGCGATACCGTTCTATTAGTATTGTTCGGTACTAGACAGGTATAACGTAATCCCCCTATTTCGGAGCTATCTAAGGTAACTGTCGCTTATATTCTTACTACCCCTATCTTAGATAAGAAGGGTCGTAAAGCATTCGGGGGTACTGTTTGTAGTAATGAATTCTTCAATAGTAACTAGCGCGTCGGAGCGTCGCTGAATTGGTTTGGTAACTCCCTATTAACTCTAGTTATCAATAATACTAATAAAGTATTTGTACCCGTCGAATAATTCGATCGGCGCGTATACTACGTCGGTGTAGATAACGTCTATCTTGTAACGTCCGCGTAGAAGGTAATATATATGTGGTTTTAATAACTGTCGTCCAAGTACGCAGCTTTTACAGATACAGTAACTGTCGTCGCGTATTGCTTCTATTCCGGTAGCTATAGTTCGGAGCTTGATTAGGCCGCGCTCGCTAAGGTATACTATTCGCTCGTACTATAATCGGAGTAACTTATCTACGGAGTAGGTAGCTCCGTAGAAACCGGTAACTAGTAGTTAAGATAGTTATTCTTGATATATATCTAGTATCAACAGCCCGCTAGTAATAGTCGTAGTGAACTCGTTACCTCCGTATGCTTGTATAAATATAAGGCTATCGCTAGTTTTCGTAATACTCTAGATATATAGCTATATAGCGTTGAGTAATAGGAGATTAATACCTACGCTTAGTAAGTATTACGTATTAGGTATCTGGATCTACCTGCCGTTTCGGTATCGAATTCGTAACGTACCCTAACCAATTAGTCTGAGTTTTGCGCTACTAATGCTATTAGACTCCGCCGCGGAATCGATAGTATCGTAGGTTCCGCCGATAAATAGGTCTTTGCGACCAATAAGTGATCCTATCGCTCTACTATCGAGGATAAAGCAATCGTAGAGGTTAATACCTCGGTGAATAGCTATATATTCGCGAGTAGTATCGTAAGATGTAAAGTATATAGCTTCACCTGTTAGCAATACAAAACTTGCAGTAGAGTCGTGCTTAGCACTAATACAAAGACAGATCGACCCCCCCCCGACTTCGAACGACCACAGCGCACCCGCCACGTGACCGATCGACACGATTTTTGCATCCACAGAAAGCTCTCGCAAAGCGCTTTCTTTTGACGCGACAATCACCCCAATCCACCCAGTATCGCATGCGCTATCGCGTGTGAAAGACAGTCACTGTCTGCAGCCCCTTTGTTGCTGCAGAATTTGAGGTGTCTAGCCCGGCCCGGCCCACTACCCTACACCTACACCCACCCACCCATCCTGCCTGCCCGCAGGCAGCCCGACCTTACCTCCCCGGACCTGGCTCCGGAGCTGGATAGGAAGAAAGACAGAAAGACAGTACTTTGTACTCAACACAACTATACACTCAGTATAAACCTACACTAGGGTAACCTTTCGACGTT